>VZTY01030596.1:43170-64121 GCA_013400935.1 Turnix velox | reverse complement strand
AACCTCATGAAGTTCAACAAGGCCAAGTGCAAGGTCTTGCACCTGGATTGAAGCAATCCCAAGCACTAATACAGGCTGGGTAGAGAGTGGATTGAGTACAGCCCTGAAGAGAAGGATTTGGGAGTGTCAGTTGATGACAAACTCAACATGAGCCACCAGTGTGCACTTGCAGCCAAGAAGGCCAACCAAATCCTGGGTTGCATCAAGAGGAGTGTGACCAGCAGGTCAAGACAGGTGATTTTGCTCCTCTGCTCAGCTCTGGTGAGACCCCACCTGGAGTAATGTGTCCAGTTCTGGAGTCCTCAACATAAGAAGGGTATTGAGCTGTTGGAGCGGGTCCAGAGGAGGGCCATGAAGATTGTCAAAGGCAACTGCCTATGAAGACAAGCTGAAGGAGTTGGGGTTTTTCAGCCTGGAGAAGAGAAGGCTCAGGGGGGACCTCATAGTAACTTATCAGTACCTGAGGGGATCCTACAGAAAGGCAGGGGAAGGACTTTGTAATAAGGTATCTGATGGAAGGACAAGAAATAATGGATGTAAACTGGAAGGGGGTAGATTCAGGCTTGACATAAGAAAGAAATTCTTTGCAGTGAGGGTGGTAAGACACTGGAACAGGTTGCCCAGAGAGGTTGTGGACACCCCCTCTCTGGAGGTGCTCAAGGCCAGGCTGGACAAGTCACTGAGCTGCCTGATCTAGTGGGAAGTGTCCCTGGCTGTGGCAGGGGGGTTGGAACTCGATGATCTTTAAGGTCCCTTCCAACCTGAACTATTCTATGATTTTACTACTTTGCTGGAAGGAGTGCTGTAGGAGGTGCTGAGGATCAGATAAAACAGAGCTAGAGACCCTGGCTGCTGTGGTGCAAGTGTTTCTTGATATTACTTTCACAAGCGTGAGAAGAACATTAACATTAAGCCTTGGTGTCCTGGCCATACTCCAACCCGAGTAATTACATTCTGCCCGCCCTTTATTTTCCTTGCAGCTGTAATTGTTCCTGGTTTCCTACTGTGCTGCTTTTGGCTGAAGTAGAGTTAATATTCTTTTTAGTATGGTATAGGGCTGGTTTTTCATTTGTGACCATAATAGTTTTGATAACTAGATTAGGTTTAGTTATTGCTGAACACTTTTTGCACAACATAAAGGCTTTTTCTGTTTCTTACCCTGCCAGCAGGTGGGCTGGGGGTGTAGAAGTCATTGTAAGGGGACACAGGTGGGACACCAGGCCTTGATTGACTAATGGGATATTCCATACCATAGGACATCATGTTCAGTAGATAACACAGGAGGAAAGAAGGATAGCACTCTCTTGGAAATGGTTAAACATCTTCCTGCTGATGGCAAATAGTGAACAAATCCCTTGTTTTGTGTTTCTTGTGCACACAGCTGTTGCTTTGTCTGTCTTTATCTCAACCTGTGAAGTTTCTCATTTTAGAGTGTTAGACTCCATTGATCCCAGGTTGTATGGTGGAAACATAACAGGAAAAGTCACAATTCTGAGTACATGAAAGCTGTACGTAATTCCACTGTCACTTACAAAGCCTCTGTGATGCAGCTTCACTGTATGAGGAAGTTGCATCAAGCAAGGCTACAGAAGGCTCAACAGAGATAACAAACAGCACATGCTGCTGCTTCATGCAGCTTTGTGAGAATAGCTGTCCAGTTAACATACCTTGGAACTTAAGGTTCAATTTATGTGAGAAAAATGTACAAGTGAGGAAGTGAACTTCAGAAGCTCAAAATGTATCTTGATTACACTCTGATTAATTTCCTGGGGAGAGGGTGTGACTATCATTTTGCAAAAATGTGCTAGAGTATTTTTTGTCTTCAAAGCTGTATCCTTGCAAAGATATTTAAGCCCTTCACAATGATTTTTCAGTTAATTTTGGGACCTAATTCTAACCCAAAATGTGATATTGGTAGCCCACCCACTTTTATGAAAAAATATTTTATGAGCAGCCTAGCCACTCTTCCGATGTTCTTTTCAATTGGCCATGGGTGCCTGATATATGGGAGACCCCTTGAAAAAGCAGTTCTAAAATAAATTTTAGCTGTCAGAACAGGAGCAAAGGGGGAAAAGCAATTAAGTAGCTATAAGAGAATTGATTTTACAAAGATGATAAACAGATACTAGTTATTTGTGTTTTTACTTGGGTTCTGCTGATGATTGTGACTGTATGCTCCTGCTGGCACAGTGCCTCACATTTATCTGGTTTATTAATGTCCGTATAAAGTGATTAAAAAAAGAATTTCATGTCAAAAAAACCAAACCAAGTAAACATCATATGTGCACACTCTCAGATGGATATATTCCAGTAAGAATTAATGTTAAAAGCATGTTGGAACACAGCAATGCTTTTCTATGTGTGCTAAGGAAATTAATTTTTAAAAGTCCCTTCAATCTTGTAATTTCCTGGTCATTATACACTCCAGTCCTGCAGTAGTGGTGGAAAAGTAGCAGCAGAAGCAAA
This sequence comes from Turnix velox, assembly GCA_013400935.1. Taxonomy (NCBI): domain Eukaryota; kingdom Metazoa; phylum Chordata; class Aves; order Charadriiformes; family Turnicidae; genus Turnix; species Turnix velox. Next base: position 61,655 of record VZTY01030596.1, on the reverse strand, counting down.
TTGGAAAAAGAAATCTCTCTTCCCCCTGCTACTTTTTCATCATAATTCAGGAACAAGCTAGTGGTATAAAAACAGCAAAGAAGTGTCCAGTACAGATACGCAATTCACTCTTCCAAAGTGACACCAGTATCTTGTTGTAGGGCAGGAGTACTTTTGAATGGAATTTGTAGACAGAAATGCATGGGCTTGTTCATGTGCTGACTCTGTGGAACATGGCCTGTCTCACACCTGTGCAACTGGCTTATACATGCATGGGAATTCTGTTCAGGGCTTCTGGAAAGCACCAGCTGTTTTACATGAGCATTCAGCAGCAGTGCAATTCTGACACACGTAGCTAGTGCTAGAAACAGACTCTGTCCACATCGATCTCTGTATGCCCTCCAGATGTGTGAGGAACTCAGGGTGAAGCAAACTGTTTGCCAGCCTTGGCCTGTGACCCTGAAATCTCATTCAAAAATGCAGGGTTCTCAAATCCTAGCCAAGGCTGTTTGTTTGAATGGAGCCCACACACATACCCAGGGGGCTTCAATATTTGTCAGTCTGTTACGGTACAGTGCTATCACAGAACTTCTAAAGTTTTGCCAGTCTATGAGGAAAATTATGTAGTAGAACTTAATGTGTTTCTACTTGCGCTTCCTTCAATGAGCAAAGGTATCTCCTTAGCACTTACCAGTCTGAGTTTCTTCAGCAGACTGACTCTGGCAGAGGTGTGGTCTCATAATCTGGAGAAGAGCCTCTTACCCACTTCCTCGCAACCAAACAGTGACTTCTCCTTCATGGAGGCAGATTGGTCTTCAACTATGCTGTCCTTCTCGGGGCAGTTGGTGGCTGCTGAGTTCCAGTAGACTTCTGGAAAGAATTAAAAGTGCAAAATAACTTTGTTTAAGAAACCATAAAATGCTTCCAAACTTATCCATAAGCGTCCTAAGTATGTTCTTCGCCCTGCATTATGTGCTACTAATGCAACTACATCAGCCTCACCCTCAGAAGCCAAGCCAAAGAGTTCCAATACTGCACTGCTGGTATTACAGTTTTCATGCAGGTACCACAGCAGTCGAACGCATGGGGAAATCAGTAATTTTTAAGAAATAAACAAGCCATGGAAATAGGTAGAGTAGGTTAAAACACCAAATCATGTCTATCTCCATAAACATTGTAGGAAGAGCCAGCTCTTCCAGACCCTTTTCATCTTCCTCTCTTCACATGCACATCAGTTAGTGCTAGCAGTCCTGGTGTGATTTTTAATGAGCCAATGCTGGTTGATATTCTGCTCTGTTGTTATTAACAATTCTGCATTCATTTGCTAAAAACCAAACAGTGTTCCTATGATATCCAGGAAAACGCCTAAATAGACTTTAATTACCATAGTGCAGGTTGGCCAGCTTTCCTGGTCTTGTCAGCTAGCCAGCACAGTCGTTACATGGGCAGCAGCCACAGATCACATCCCAGAAATCTGAAGAGTGATGTGGAAGGGGGCTGCAGGAAGTTCTCATAGGTGGCATTGCTTTCCAGGAGTCTCAGCTCTCCATTGCCACATGCCTCTGTCTGAGTCTTAGGAAATCCAGTTTATGCCTTGATAGATGATTTCCCAGACTGCCACATAAGCTAGCAGTGTCATGGGAAGTCCCTGTGGTGTGGGACACATTGGGACTGTTCAGTCTTGCTTGGCAGCTTGGCCCCTTGATCACACCAAGATTAATGTAATTTCACCTTCAAACTCTGCTTCTTTTTATAAACCACTAGCCAATTTCAAACAGTAATGGACATTCATTTTTGCTGGAGAAGCATCAGTGGGACACTAGCTGCTGTACAAACTTGATTTATTAGTGAGATATAAACCAAGGCAAGATTGTTAAAAGGATTTGTGTTTTCAAGTATCTATTCTCAGCATGTCAGAAAGGGATTACTTTCTAGGGAATGCAGTGCTCTGGAAATCTATTTAATCTCCTAAATTCAGCACTTAAAATTGTTCTGTTCTTTTAGAAAGGTACCCATGATGTTTTAGTGGCACCAAAAAACGCTTGCAGTAGATATGAAGTATGAGTATCCATTTATGTCTTTCTTGAAGAAGGACATTTATTTGATGACTTTCAGAAGTTTAGATTCAAGGTAGTTGTTAAGAATTATTTGATGAAGCCAGAGTGCCATTTATTAAAAGTTATGTAAGTAGGGAAATAGAAATGTTTTCACAATACTAAAAAGATCGCCAGCATAAAAGTAATTTCTCTTTGCTCAGAAAAGTTTGTTTAGAATAAATGTCCAGTGGGTAAGAGATAAGCTAAAACCTAGGCTGATAGCATTAATTAGCTATTCATGTATAGAAAAAGAATGCATAACTTGAACATATAAACATGTTCGAGATTCCAGACTGTTTTCAAATTTTGATGAGACAGCATAAAATTCTCATGAGGCAGATTTGTTTGAAGACTGATAACTCAGATAAAAACGAACACTGGAGTTCTGGCTTTAAAAGTCAATTAGTTTGGGGTTGATCCCATCCCTCAGATGAACATGGTATATCAAATGCTGTAATTGTTTGTACCCTTTGCAGTGGGCAAGAATACAGAAAAGTCTTGTGTAAACCCAAACTTGTAACACCAAAACTTGCCACTCTTATGAAGAGTAGCTACCTGCTGTTTAAATTTTAGTTTTTAGACTTGCTAGAATGCCATTTAAGATAATGTACCAGCTTTTGTGTGTAAGGGCACACTTCCTGACAGCATTAGCCTGTGCAAAATGTCTGTGAAGACATAGGCGATGGCAATTTCCTAAACAGATGTAGTAGCAAGTCATCCCCTTATTTGTTTGAGGTGTCCGTGAGGGAACTCTTCAATTCTTAGTGGTTTTCATTTACTGTTTCTGAGCTCTGGACCTGTAGATCAGGCAGGTGAGAGATGAAGGTACCCTGGAAACCTCTGCAAATATCAGCAGCTAGTATTAGGCAGTCAATATTTCTCCTCATGACTTAGAATTTTTCATGTGTACTAGACTATTTCAAGTGTCAAACAGGTGTCATGATGGAAAAAATCAAATTAATAGTTTCATTTATTTTCATGTATTATTTTAGAAGACATCCTCAGTTGACCCTAGATTAAGGAGTTATTTCAGACTATTGAAATCCTAATTTTCTTAAAGAAACTATTTGATGAAAGAAATCACCTGCTTCTAACTAATGCTACTGAATGCCCCTCCTTAGGGGCAAACTGCCCTGTGGCTGGATTCATCCAAGACCTCTGCCTGTAATGCAGAATGGCAGTTCCCACTAAGCCAGCTGGTGAATTCACATTGTCCTGCTGCTTCTGTTACCACTAAGCAGAGGAACTGCAATGTTGTTACTCTGTTTTGTCTTCCTTTATTTTGCCATTGTACAGATTGTGTGTCTTCTGTTCAGGAATTTGTAACTGGTTATATTTAATTGTTAAAAAGCTTTCTCTTTCCCCTTTTTTTGACCTCAGCAGCTGCACACACAAATACACTCATATATGCATGTGTGATGGAAAAACAAATGTGAGAAGGTGGTAGTTTTTAAAAAACATTGTCAAGATTGATAGTGTTTTTACTGAATGTTGGAAGTTTGTGAATTCCTCTTCAGGTGTCTTGGCACTTGGAGATATGGCAAGTAGGAAATGTTTTAAATTAAATGGGTGGAACAGCAGACTGCTAAGATCAATACTAGTTAAAAGCAAGTAAGAAATTCTTATATGAGGCTATAAGCAAAAACACAGAAGCATTAAAAGACCTAGCATTACTGTAGTAAGAAAATAACATGTGGAGGAGGAGGTGCAAAATGACAAGACAAGTCCTGACAGGCACTGTCATTTGAGACAATAAATTTGTCTCAAATTTACAGCTTAAGATGTTTTAATAATGTAAAGATCATATTAGTATTTTTGGCACGGTTTGTATTACATTTGTAAAGGTGGTCTAGAAGCTGTGCTTACCATGGTATTTTGATAATATTCCTGTAGCAAATGAGTACCCAAAAGCATGGAAACACTTATTCAGGAGAGAGGTATCCTTCTCACTACATTGAATAGTGGAAGTGATACTTCTTGTTCATAGAATCATAGAATCATAGAATAGTCTGGGTTGGAAGGGACCTTAAAGATCATCGAGTTCCAACCCCTCTGCCATAGGCAGGGACACCTCCCACTAGACCAGGCTGCCCAGTGCCCTGTCCAGCCTAGTCTTGAACACCTCCAGAGATGGGGCATCCACAACCTCCCTGGGCAACCTGTTCCAGTATTTCACCACCCTCACTGTAAAGAATTTCTTTCTTATGTCTAGTCTAAATCTATCCCCCTCTAATTTATATCCATTGTTTATAGCTGTTCAGATGCTTCTGCACTGCACACCATCACTGTCAAGATCATTCTCCTGGGAAGTGGTAGAGTAATCAGATAACACAAACAGGCTAAAGAAATACAGTATTTAAGGACGGCATATTGCAGAACTGGTGAAGATACTCTGACTTAGATTTGGTGAGATACATGAAATAATTTCTCACTGAAGAATGAAAACTGTAATTTTTCAAAGCCATCTTAGAAGGTGAGATAGCCATCTACTATTCATATTAATGTAATTATGTAAAGCAGATCATGTAGCTTTTTTCACTAGAGTAGATCACACCAATAAGGACATTTGCAGTGCTTCACTCATCACCCTGAATGTATAATCAAATGTCTAAGTCAGTCTGTCTATGTCTATTTCAACCCGTTTGAAATCTAAATAGTAAGCTACTCCTCAGTACTGTGGGCTGAATCCCTTTGAAAAAGGAGAATATCCCTCTTTCAAGCAAGCCAAATTGAGGAGTATTTTTCTTTTTAAAAGACACAATTCCTAAGCACAGTTTTTAGCCATCAGTCCAAATGAGTTTGTTTCTCTCAAGTCTCGAGATCCATACAAGCATAAGTGGATTTTGTACACACCAGCAAGGCCATGGGCATTGAGGGGGCTGAATCTCAATCCATACCGGGCTTAAGCCAAGCTGTAAGATACAGAGCAGTAACACAGAACATAACACAAAACTATTCAAAACTCCACCTGCTCCAGCTGGATGATCACTGTCATCATTTTGGATTTTCAAAAGAAGCAACAGTTTAGTGAATGATTTCTTTCAAGGTTATTACTGGCAAAAGGGTACCTTTCACTTGAGGTACTGTTTGGAGCCTTTTAATATAAGACTTATTATAAGAGGATTGGTTGTTTATACATTACTGGGAATGGAAATGCAGATCTGAGCTCCAGGGAATGAGTTATTAAAAATCCTATTAGAAATCTTATGATTAAACACTAAACAAATCCCATGGTACCATTGAACAGACAGCTGATACAATATCACTAAGAAAACTTCAGTGGTTAAACCAGCTCCAAGTTTACTATCAACTGAAACAATCAGGAACAAATTCAGGAGCTAGAAGAATTTAAGGTCTGCACACTGAAAGGAAAAGCAGGTGGAATTACAGTATAATAGATAAAGGATGAATGATGCTTTCCAGAGAGAGAAAAAGCTGCTTTAATGTTACTCCCATGAATCACTAGATAGCACAAAATGGTCAGGGTTGGAAGGGACCTCTGGAGATGATATGGTCAAGTCTCCTGCCAGAGCATGGTCACCCAGAGGGTGTGGACAGGAACCCAGCTGGGCAGGTTGTGGATGTCTATGGAGAAGGATACTCCACAGCATCTCTGGGAGGCCTGTTCCAGTGCCTTGGCCTCATTGTATAATTTGTTACAGTCTGTAAAAGGAGAACCACAGTCCTCTGACAGTAAAAATGGATGCAGAAATTGAATTTCAGCACAATTTTGCTTAGAGATGGAAGTAATTTTCCCACACAAGGTTGATTCTGAGTCTGTGTCCTTCTAACATAAATAACAGCATTTTCTTTAATCTGATCAGCCCTCCTATTCTATGTTTTCCATCACTGAAGTAGTCAACCATACTCAAATAAGATAGTTTTACTGTGAGATTCTTCAAGACGTAGTCATGGTTTTAATATCTACTATCAGGTGAAAAATACCTAGCCTTAATTTTATGCTTGCCTTTCTATGAAGGGAAATTTGATTATTAGTAGTATATTTGTATTGCTTTTTCAATATAAGTAATAACCTTCTTCTGAGCTTATTTTCTTTCCCAAATTTAGCCTTATACTGTCAGTATTTTCCTGTGGTTCTTCAGGAAATCATACACTCACATTTTTATATAAAACCCCCTCATTATCTTGTGATTTTCTTGGACTGTCAGAGTTCACAGATAATGAGTAATTTGTTGCTTACCCGAAGTTAATATGAGAATTATGTGAGGCTGTATCACATGAGCAGGATAAAGTGACTGAACTGGAATTATTGATCTGTTGGTTTTGTGCCTGATGACTTATTTGAAATGTCAAAGACACCCTAGATGAGCATCCAGAGAAGGAAACAGACAAAAACTTAGGACAAAAAACTTCAGTGAGAGCATAAACCTGACTGTGAGGTCCTGTCTTTCAGCGGTCAAGGCTGCTTTGCATTAAATACTTCCATTAAATACTTACCATTTAAAAATTGCTGTCTAGCTGTTTGAATGAGTAACAGGGCTGCTCTCAGATCTAGCTCTCCTTCCACCTCACATTATTATGTGGGATTTAGTGGGATTTTATGGGAATTTAGTGGGATAAGAGCAAGAAGGTAGTTGGATTGTAGTTCTCCCTCCTCATACAGGGAGCTGGTTTGGAGAGAACAGGATTATATAGTAAGGGATATACGATGATTTGTTTTGTGCAACAGTATCTACTCATAATTGGGAGTCTCTTGCTGCTTTTGGGCAAGTCTGCCTCTCACAACAGGCTCAAGCTACCAGGGTGATTACAGCAGCTCCTTGGAATTTGGTTATGGGCAGCAGTAAAATTTAACAGAACACTTTGCTTTGAACCAGTCCTGCAATGTTTCATGTAAGAGATGCAATTTCACCGAAGAGGCTTGTCTGTGGCTTGGGTGGAGACCAGCAATATTGAAGGGCTTGATGTCTGAGATGAGACTGCTGCTAGTGCAGGAGTGAAAAAAATGAAGTAATATACATCTTAACAGAAAACCTATACAGTATCCATGTAGAAGCCCAAGAAAAATTAATATAGAGCTTTTAAAAGGATACCTTTCACCTTTAGGAGCATGCAGATGACAGATAGGGAAAGCCAATGTTTATAAGTATGCAGAACATAGCAAAAGCCTAATAAAATAGCCTAGTTCTGGAAGTAGCCAGCCGCTCAGCCAGGATACTTGTAAAGAAGACTAAAAAGATATCCCCATGATATACTACAGTACAGCCATTCTCTGATCACAACTGGCAACTTGATTAAACTCAAAGATAGATAGCTTTTTTAATTCAGCTGTATATGGTCTCATAGCTGGCAAATTAAAAACTGCCCGTTGACTCTTACAATACCATTTGTCTCAGCCAGGTCCTGTGGATGTGAGTGCTGTAGTGCTATAGGATCTTAGGCTCAATGTAATGTGTCTGCTGTTTCTGCTTTTATTCTTCTTTCTGATCCATTTCCAGCCTGTTTAAGTTTTTCCCAAATGAAATTTTTCCTCACATTTTACCAATGTTTATGTATTATTTTGGAACACTGATAATTTTTGGTAAATTGAATTGTTGTACAGAATATAAAAGTCTGTTCCTGCTGAAAAAGATAGTTTGACAAAACCAGCCCATTTTCCTTGAATGATGCTTGGATGAAAGAAGTACTAACACTGTTGAAATGTAATTTTTCTTACAGAAATATCCTATTATGACTATTTATTGTAGCAGAAGAGGCCTAAACATAGGAATAAGGCAAGGCATGCTGGGAGATTTAATATCTGTTATTAGATCAGATGATGCATCTGGAAAGGAGTCAAAAGCTGTTTCTGTTTCAGACCTGAAGCAGGAGCTGCATGCCCTCAAACCTGACATCTTTACCAATAATAGCTGCTGCTATAATATAATTTACTGTTGTTTCCTGCAAAGCACACCTAGATTTTTATTTTACAGCTTGCAATGACTTACTGCTTTGAATTTTCAGGATTGTTTGGAAGAAAACAGGTATTTTTAAAAAGCCTAATTCTGATTATTTTCAAAATTTGAGGATTTTGTTCCATTTATGAATATAGATGGAATTTTGAAGTCTCATGGTTCTTCAGAGCAGAGAATCTAGGTCTTGGTCCTTTCACCTCGTTAACTGATTTCTTAGGGATAAAATCTCCAAAACTGACTTTGGTGTATCTTCACTGGAAACTAGGTCCACACTAAGGGTCCAGTTTATAGGTACCAGCTCTACTAACAGAGCTGAATCAAGAAACATGTAGATAGGATGACTGTGGTCCTCCCAGAAGGAATATTCTTACTGACGGTGATTAGAGTAGCCCCAGACAAACACTAGGAAAAGCCAAGTGAACAGTTTGGCCATGCAAGTCTGTTTTTTCCCGAAGCACCTGGTAAAACTTTTGAATATAGTGACCTGAGTTCATCTATCAGGGGTGTAGGTCTGACCCTTTGAAGCAGAGTAGGAAGATGGAAGAAAGATATAGAAGCTTTTAAAAAAGTGCAACTAGCAGGCCTGTTTATTAAGTTCATCAGTGCTTCTTGAACTTGCCACTTCAGGAGAGTGTTTGGTGACAGGCATTGTGTAATGGAGTTGTAATGAGGTAGTGGGATGCTGTGCTTGAAATAGAAAGACGCTGCATACTAATGAAAGGATGCTTTTACCATGGTAGGGGACTGTTTATGTAGTGGTGGGATGAGAGAGACCCTATTTGCTTAATGGTAGGGTGCTGCTTGTGTAGTGATAACTGCTTTGCCAACAGAGGTGACGGCAGCACACCAGCAAGATTTGAGAAGCGCTGGAAGATTTAAGAACAACCAGCTGCCAAGTGATTTTGTTTTTCTTTCCATTCTTTTCACTGAGGCATGGGGAGATACAGCCTAACCTTTTGTTCCTATTGCATTTTTTACATTTTATGTTGTTCTGTAATATGTTTAACAAACTACTGACATCTGGAGTCACAGCAGTCCTTGGCCCTGAAGCACTGTTTCCATTACAACTTAGGCCCCCCTCTTTGCCTTTTTATTTGCACAATAACACAACACCCTAATTCTACATCCCTCTGTGCAATAGCTTATTTTCACAAACCCACAGTCACTTAGTGTTCTACGCAGTCATCCATTCCTTGAATTTGTTTTTCTATTTCTTTTCTATGTCTTTCTACTATCAACTAATTTCTGTCTTTTCAAGAACTTAATTTAGACATTACTGTAAAATGGGAGAAACCCCCCATTCTGACGACTGTCAAGAACATAATTCCTTGCAGCAGAATTCTCTTTGACTGGAATGAAAGATGTAAAAAAGACATAATGTCCCCAACATCTAGGAAGTAAAACAATGCCTATTTATTTAACAGTTTTCAAAATAGGTAATATTGTTTGAGGTTTACCGTATTTAATTTTTGTTAATAAAGGAGTATCTATAAATACGAACTATGCTATGGTTCCCTGTGCTACTTTTATACTTGTTTGGGGTTTTCTGCCATTCTTTTTCTGTTTGGTAAAGTTGCTGGGTTTTCCCTCCATAAGCAATTTCAGGTAAGTGAAGAGCAGTTTTTTATTTTTTGGCAGATAAGTGGTCACCCCTTTTTTCAGAAGTGTTGAAATTTTATGTACAGAAGGTCACTCTCAAATTGGTAGTGACAGAAATTAAACCATTAATGAAGTTGAAAACACTCTTGCCAACAGAGCAAGTATATTGCAGTCCCAACCCATTTTTGTGCCTATCTGTTCACACCAGAGACTTGCTCAGTTACATGTGCAAAAACAAACAAAAACCCCCTAACAAACAAGAAAACCAAGGCTGGAGTATGATCCTGACTTCACTAACTAAAGCAACAGCTGCAAAATAAAATTCTCTCTATCAGTGTCATCATAATTTTTAATTACTCTGAAATCCCATTATTACCAAGATTACCTTGGGTGTGAGGTAGCAGCATCCTTTGGTTTTCTAGGCTGATGAGTTACAAGTCCTTTTTCTGAAATAATGACAGATGGCAAACAAATGAGGGATAAACTAACCTGCTAAATAACATGACATAAAATTTAGCTTTTAAATTCCCATCTGGAAGACCTTTACACTCAAATAGTCTTTTGGGTTTTCGGTGTGGATTTACTGAAAGTGCTGCATTTTTCTGAGTCTGTAATGTAATTTCCAGTTCCTGGCAGTAGGCTTAGGCAAACACATGGCTGCTCAACTGATAGGAAAACCTCAGGGACCACAGAAGGTAGCAATTACATACCCTCTCAGGGTGCTTCTTGCTTGGGGGTTTTAGACATTATTACTGCAGAAAGCTGCCAAACACACTGTTCAACAGCTGCTTCCTGAAAGCTATCAGCCCTGATATTGTTATCATGTTTGGATTTCAGCACTCCCTGAAAATTCATGACTTGATGTTCCCTTTTCCTTCACTGTAAGCAATTTAAATACACTTCAGAATAACACAAATACTGGTTACTCTTCTCATAAATACGTTACCCTCTACACTAATCCCATCAATGTGTATATTGACATATACAATGGCTTCATGGAAATCATAAATAAAAAGTCAATGTATCAACTGCTGAGTGGTTCTGGAATATACCAATGGCACAATGCACCAAAAAAAGGAAATCTGAAGTGTCTATAAATACAGTGTGTCATCTGACAGCCTGTCATTATCACTACAAATATCACTACAAATATATAGGAAAATTGCATTTCTCAGGTACATTACATGTTCAAAATTCTTCCTCCTATCTTTATCATAACAATGGGAGCATTCCCTAAGCTACATCCTAGCAGCAGGACTGCCTATTTGGAAAAAAATCCCAATGCACTGTATTTAACATGCACACACAGGGCAGGGATACTAGTATGCACAGAGCATATCTCACTAATATCTGGTTTAGCCAGATGTTTCTATGTTGAAATAACAAACAGCAGGCATAGTCAATTAAAATCCATTTGGCATTATCCAGTAGCGTAACTCCTAAATCACCTCGCACTCAGCTTAAAAAAAAGTGGTTTAATACCTGATTTGTTTTAATAAGGTTTGACTTGGCATTGTGTTTACATTTTGAATTTTCTGTGGGAAATATTTGAACAGTGTTCAAGGGATTACTTTTTGTTTTGCTACATTTTCTCTAGAAAGGTAAAAATTATTTAAGATCAGCTCAAACATCTGTGTAAATAACACTGTATCTACATTAAACTACATGCCCACAAAGTTCCTTAGGGTTAATTCTTTGAGTTTCAAAAATGTAATTTACTAATTGGCTTAGCATCTAAGATTTGGTCATTACTATGACATCATCAGTCAGCATTATAAATAGATTGAAATTACTAATAGCACATTTTTTGATAGAGTTGTACCTTCATTCAGGTGCTCTGCATGTATGTTTTCATCATACTTGGAAATTTTTGAGGGTGTGTGTGACTGCCAGTCTCTCCTCCAGCATTGTTCCTCCAGCAGCTACCAATGAGAATACTTTGACTGGAGTCAGTTGTTTGCCAAGCAAAGATAAGAGCACACATCTGAGAGCCTGAGGCCAGACCTTCTGTTTCATACATGACTATTCCTAAGGAGACAATACAGCATCCCTTCCTTAATTCCAGGACCAGTAAGGGATGTCAGATTTAGAGCTCCTGAGTCTGATGTCTTTTCCTCATTAGTTTAAGACTGTCTTAAATTATTCTGTTTTTTTCTTATTTTACCTTCATGCCTCCCAGCTACTCTTCCTCAGATGTTGTTTCCCACTGCTGGAGCAGACACAGCTGCATTGTCTTTTTGAGAACAGAGAATTCTCTAGAGATTTCCCGCATTGGCTATTAAGGCATAGTCTTATCTTTAGGCTTCCTACAGTAGGTTTGATTTGTAGATAAATAAATGAACATAATATGTTGGTTATGTCTGTAGAAGAATGTTTTTATAAAGAACACAAAAAAAACCAGGGACAGTATGCTTGGATATTACTGGGAGACTCATTTCCAAGCCCAGACAAAGGAGGAATACAGTTCCTTCAGTGTGTGGAATCACAGCCACCTTTTGTGTGTGGGGCCAGTGGTCAGCAGCTGTCCTCAGTTCTCCAGTTCTCCACTTTCTAGAATACGCTCCATTAACACTGTCAGGTTACTACACTGGTACAAAACACCTTCTAAATAGTCTGTCCAGTTATTTCCAAGCCAAACCTCTGTCATAAAATTTTTTGAGACATCTTGTGAAGAAGGCCTTGAGTCTGCTGGCAGGTTCAACAGTGCTTGCAACCACTCTAATGCTCTGCATAATACCTGCTGAGTTTTGAGAGCCCTTGTTTAGTCTCATGAGGGATAATGGTGATTTTTATATTCATTTCAAGAGCATGATTTGTGAATATCAAAGCAGTGCTAACTACTGTGATTTAGTCTCCTCTAGTTTAATCCACTGACTTCAAGGAAACTGTCATATTACAGCAGACAAGCTCTCTGCTGTTTAATCAGAAACTTTCTGAGAATATGTTACCTAAAGGTGAACATTTCTATAAGCAGAGAGATGGTAAAAAAAAATCTATCCACAACTTTATTTGGACACAGGATCTCCAGGCACTGAATTCTTCTCTTGTACCTGGGACCAAATTGCTTGCCCATCTTTCACTCCTTATTTGAAAGGGAGGAATTTTCCTCCTAAAAGCAAACCAAAGGTGCAAGCAGGACACTGACAGTTATCACATTTTCATTTAAATCACTAGCATTAAAGCTGAAATGAATTAAAAAATCAGAATCTTTATAGATGCAATTGATGCTTCATTCACTGTGTAAGTGAAGAGGCTGCAAGGCAGTATGAGTATGACCTCCAAAATATGTAAATGAAAATGGAAATGTAATGCTTTCACAGAGTAGTAATGTTTCCATTCACTGATTCTTAACAGGGTACAGATCTTTTTCTACTCCTAAAGAGCTGGGCCTGAAGTTAAGTGGAGGACAAAAGAAGCAGGAGAGATTTTACAATCAGCTTCCTAGGACCAAGTTGCTGCTACATGGCCTACAGGCATGAGTTGCCAGCCAGCAACAGCATGTGCTTCCTAGGAGACATGCTCAAGTCCCGCCTACCTTTTCTCCCCAGCTATCTGGATATATCCCCATCTGTCTGGAAATAGAGTAGGACTCTTCCTCTTCTTAAAGCTATCTGTATTTCTTTATTTGTAACTTGGTCTTGCAAGGTATTTTGGTCTAATTATGAACTGTAACAAAGAGATACTATTTTTGTTAGTTTTAAAATTTGCTTTCCATTATTTTCCTTGGTTGCCCCCTGCTTACATTATGAGAATGTTTATTTGTTATCTAAGTTGATCTCTATATCAAATTTTATTGCTACATCATAGTTCTCTTTTGTCTTCCCCCCCACCCTCCAGACTTGCCAAGTCCTAGCCCATGATTTGTTCTTGAGTGTAAGCCAAGCCTTGTTTTTCACTATCTTTGTCACGCTCCTTGTTAGTTGTTTATGGCTACATTAATAGCATAATATTCATGGCCAAACTGCCTTCATTTTCAAGCTACTTCCTTGCTTAAGCTAGGATTATGCATCTGATGAGAATCAAATTAAGCCATAAAACCTGTGTAGACCTTGAACAGTGACAATAAGAGTGTAAGAACTTAAGATGCTTGGTAAGTGTTTCATATTTCCATTAGCCACCAAGCGAGATTAATCCAGCCTGAATTTGAACACTGCATAAGAAGGCAGTCCTGCATGATGCATCATTAGTACGTTTGTGCTGCTGCTGGCAAAGAGCTCAAGGCAATTCTACCATGTACTTCCTCAGGCAATTCTGTAGTAACTATTGGACTGAATTGGTTCTTGCTACATTTTCTGTCTTGATAACAAGGATAATAAGAAACATTATAATGAAGACCTTCCATATCCCTATATATTTTCAACAACATCTAGAAGCAATAACTTTAAAATATCAGTGTCGCATATCAGTGTCTCATATCAGAACATATCAGTGTCTCAGATGGTAATCTATTTAAGGACTGAAATTAATTAATCCTAGAAATTAAAGCCTCAAGACAAAAAAATCAATGTATTAACTATCTCACAAGCAAAATGGGCCTGGGTCACCAGATCTTTCAGACCCTGGGTATCTCTGACAACAAAAGCTCTACACTGTCTCAGCTCCTGGTAATCCAGCCTTCTGTAAATCACTTCTTGGCAGAAGCTCTTATGCCTCTTCCTTAATCTCACCCTCCAGAAATCTGGTCAGTGTTTTGAACCCTAGAATCCTTCATGATTCTACTTCTAGAGTAGAATGATTCTAGAGTCTGCTTTCTTGGAGCCTGGTCATCACTGGGGCATCATGTCATGTATTTGCATTTGTGCCTTTGCCTTTTCTTGCAGGTACAGCAGCTCACAGCCACAAGTTAGTTCCATTCATCTGTGTATACATCACAGGGCAGTTGATAGATACTAGCATGCAAAATAAGATCAGAACCCATGCATTTATTTCTGGAAAGTATTGCTCTAGCAGACGGCAGAGATTTCAGCGATGAACTGCTGTTGCAATCTACACAGGCTTTTGCTGTACGTCTCAAGCAATAGTAACACTGTTTTCTGCTTTCCTGCTTTGGCTTCCAGTATGGCAGCAGAACCTACCTCTTCCTGTCTTTTCCACATGGGCTGGAAATTATAAGCCACGAAGTTCTCTCTAAAGCTCCAGACTGCAGCAGTCCTGTTGTAGCAGCATTTAATGCAATAAAAGATAGCACGGTCATGTGTTTAAAAGAGCAATGGTGTTTGAGGCATGTACAGAGTGTAAAATGTTGAAGAGTAAATGATTATAATTAAAGGATTCTTTTACAAGCTGTTTACAGACTTACTGCATAACTCAGGTGGCTTTGTGTCAGTGACTTCAAGAAGCATGTGTTATCTGATGAGCATGTGCTATACAGCACTAAATACTGTCTCTTGAGAAGTTTCTTACTGAAGGCTTGTGACCCATTCTTCAATTTCCATTGTTTCTTTCTCCTCATATACACAACCAAGACTTTCTGCACCACAGTTCCTTTTAAAAAGTGTGTTTTAAAAGTCCTTTTAAAATCTGGCATTGAAGATATTAAAATGCACCAAAGTGTGTAACAGTCTAAAAAGGGCTAATTTCCAATGCCAGTATGAAAAACTGTTAAAGCAGACAAGTCTGTGATCCTAAAGCTCTTTTGACTCCCTGGAATCACAGAACACTGGGAAGCCACATAAACACTCTCACTGGGAAAGTGGGTCACTCTGCCTGTCACTCACTGCAAAATCAACTAAGACACAGATGAAAACGGGGGAAAGTCATCTATGAGCAATAGAGCACAGCAGAGAGCTGTCTTAAGGCTGCTCCACTGCAGCACAAGCTGCTCATTCCTGTCCCGCACCAGTGCTCCCTGCTCAGAGGAGCCACCCAGTGCTGAGTTCTGTCACACCCAGAGGAGACACCTCCCATTCATCCCCAATTATTTCTTTCAGGTAGTTTCACTCCCTTTTTGCGTAGTACTTTTCTGTCCTGCCTAGCTCAGCTGGGGGGCATAGCTGACAAAACACCTTACAAACCAGACCAGACTAGAGGGAAATAAGCCAGGCTAGCCATGCTCTGCATTAAGTATCTTGTAGCTAAGTTCTGCATTAAGGATTTCAGAAAGAAAGACTTCTGTAATTTTTTTTTTTTTTCCTAAGGAAAATGTATTCTTCATCAGGGTTAAATAATTTTCTCCTTTTTTTTTCTTCCCTACCCCCAGATTGGCTCATCCATCACTAGAATCAATATGAATGCAAAGATTTTGGTGGATTTGTTGTCATGGAAACCACTTCTCCTCTGATATCCCTTACAGGCTTTCCAGACCTTTCAGTGCCTTTAAATTACCATTTTGTCCTACATTCTGAACACGCTGTATTTTAATTCCACGTTGTGAACTTCATTTGAAAACAATCTTTGCACAATCACAGCAAAACCAGCAGCCAAAAGATAAGCCATTCCCTGCTGGAAAACTGAAGTCACTGGCTGAGTGCATCCCCAGGATGGTCCCAAAATGGCTGCTTAGCAAAGGAAGGCAAAAAGCCTTCTTCCTCAAAGGGCTGTCATTATGCAAGTTATGACTTCTGTGAGCTAGGCTTTATGTTTCTTTTTTCTCCCTGGAGCTGCTTTGTTGCCCAGAGAAAGGCTCAATTTGTGATTAAAGCAGTAAGGCATGAAATTAGGATCCAGACCAGTTACAGTTACTCACATAAATAAAGTTTGCAGGATTTTTTTTTTTCAGGTCCCTAACCTATTTCCAGTTGTCACAAACTGATAGTCAAATTACTTAACTTGCTAGCTTGGCTAATAAGAAGGAAAGTAAACCATACAGCTACCTTACCAAATGTGCTGAGACAGCAACACTGCAGAAAATCACCCAGATCACATAGAAAGCTGTGTATAAATATAAATCTGTCATTCATAACCAGCTATCCTGTCCAAGATCCAATCTAACTACACATTTTACTGGGGGGGCAATACAAAACCCTTACATTTTTGTGGCAATTTAGAAGTTGCATTGTTAGAAGTTTTCCTAGAAAGCCCAGTAAGTTTAAGAATGTGTGGTTTCTATTTAAAGCAAATGCAATGTGTGCTCTTAACACTACAGATACTTACAACAGCATCAACTCAATAAGGAATCACCATCTAAAACAATGTAATGCTAGAGAGAAAGAGAAATAGAATAGCAAAGTGTACAATTTGCAGTAGTATGGAGTGTTCAGGAGCTGCCAGGAAGAGATTTGACTGAAGTTGTAGAGGGAATTTGATTCTTTGCCTTGTTGTTGTTGGCTGCCCTCCCCCACCCACTTTCCACTACTCAGTTGCTTTCATTTGGCATAATTTGCTATTAGTTGCTATTCATTTACATCAGCAATGTTTTTAATAAAAAAGGATTTAGTGTCTTCCAAAACACTGCTATATAAAGATGCTGTATGAAGCAGGTGCTATATAAAGCATTATGAATGTCATATGCTATTGCTAACAGAATTTGCATGTCATTTCTGAGCCCCATACCTGCAAAGAAAGCCTCTACTCAGCAAAGGCTGTGCTGGCTCAAACTACCTTATTTTTACATCTGGACAGGTCATTTTGTTTGCCTTTTTAGCACCTTTTTACAAAACCAGATAAAACTTCTACTTGAAGTCTTTTAAAAATAAAAGATCCAAATCAAGTATGGTGGCTTTGCCAGGACTCAATTCCTCTGGCTTGTGGAATGTATGCAGTATTTTTCTGAAGAGCAAAACACTAACAATCAGATAATCTATTTAAACCATCTCACTCTCAACAGATGTGGTAAGGTCAGTTAGAGCAGACCTGCTCCCAGGGATGATGAGGAACTCAGGCAGAGGCAAGTGTAGCAGCCAGTTCAGCGGGAAGCTCAGCAGGCACATTCCCTATGTTGTGCTGCTAGGAGCCATCTCCAGAGCTGACCTCAACCTGGCTCCTCTCACAACTGCCACATGACACCATCCCAACTTATTTTGTACTTGAGCCCAGGAAAAAAGTTCTCTTCCTTATAGAATCGTAGAATAGTTCGGGTTGGAAGGGACCTTAAAGATCATCAAGTTCCAACCCCCCTGCCATAGGCAGGGACAATTCCCACTAGATCAGGCTGCTCAGTGCCTTGTCCAGCCTGGCCTTAAACATCTCCAGGGAATGAGGGGGCCTCCACAACCTCTCTGGGCAACTGTTTCAGCGTTTTGCCACCCTCACTGTAAAGAATTTCTTTCTTATATCTAGACTGAATCTACCCTCTTCCAATTTACGTCCATTATTTCACAGAGCCTATTAAAAAGTCCTATGCCTGCCTTTCCGTAGGCCTCCTTTAGGTATTGATAAGTTACTCTGAGGTCCCCCCTGAGCCTTCTCTTCACCAAGCTGAACAACTCCACCTCCTTCAGCCTGTCCTCAGAAGGCTCTAGCCCTTGATTTACCTGCAAACATCTTGCTGGCTGCACCTTAAGCCTTTCACTGCCTTTTCAGATGCCACTTTACTGAATTATCTCCACAATGAGATGAAAAACAAGCAGCTATTTGACTTCACTCATCCAACGAAGGCCTCTGTCTCCAGGCTCACTGCACAAATCAGCACCTTTTTATTCTCCCAGCATGAGACCTTGCATTTTGTTATTATTTCTTTTCTATTCTGTCCTGCTCTTCTGTCCCTTTCACTCCATTTTTATTTCAGCTTTCAGCACTGTGTCTGCCCTTCCTGTACATTCTGTGCTCATTCATTGTAACTCTCTGCTTCATTCCATCATCAGATGTCATTAGGACAAATCTATACTTCCTAGGAAAAAAACCTGATTTCTCTCCCACTCCTGTGATTCCTGCAGGGTCTTTCCAGATGATTTCCTTACTGATGTTGACAAACCTTTGAATAGAAAGTCATCTCCTGGTAGAAAACAGATGTTTTCTG
>VZTY01030596.1:28374-43163 GCA_013400935.1 Turnix velox | reverse complement strand
TGCAAACTTGTTGAGGGTGCACTCAATCCCACTGCCCATATCTCCTACAAAGATAGGAACATTCGGGATTATAAATTAAGTGATGCTACTTGATTGGCTGGTAGATAAGACCCAGTGCATTCTGTCAAGGGTTCTGAATCCCAAGGTGGAAGACCATCCTTGAATTCTCATTCATAGAGTCTTAAAGATATCACAATTTTCCTGCAAATAAAGTCCAATCTGGATCCTATCGAAGGTTTACCAGTATTGTAACATTGGAGGCTAATTTAGCATTTAGATCATTAACTTTTAGATAGTTAAAATCAGAAGTCTAACTACCCGAATAATCCTCTGAATGAAGACTTTGTAAGAGAGAAAAAACCATGAAATTAGCAAGTCAGCAAGCTGCAGACATTTCTATAAAGTCACCCTGTTTGCATTTCTCCTCTGAATTTATAAAGGATTTTTGCCTGTGGATTGACCAGTGGAAGCATAGGTCATCCTGAAGTGGCAGTAATAAAATAATTTTTTTAAAAAAACCTAAAAAGGAAGGGGGAGTGGGGGAGGAGATAGCAGCAAATTCAAAAGGATAATTCTCCAAATAGAAGGAAAAGTCTGTTCCAGTTATTTTTGTAAAGGGTTGATTGCAATTTGCATCCTGCTCAAACAGCATCTGCCATCAGCAGTGTTCAATAGTTGTTTGTTTTTGTGTGATTTTTTTGCTTTTTATTTCATCACTGAATGTTGCTTGGTGTCATTTCTTTCACAAATCCTGAAACAACAATCACCTACCGTTCTACTTAAACCTGAGCATTCCTTGCTACTAGGTATGGGTGGTTTGCAGCTTTCTAAGTGTCACACAGTTACAGCCTCAGGGTTCTTTATCAGGAACATCATGTTGACTCCCTTGTATAGGTTATTATTGATAAACTGTAATCCCTAGGAAATACATTTGGGATATGGAAGTTCTATGATGCAGAACAGAGTCATAGAGTGTACTGAGTTGGAAGGGTCCTTCAAAGGCTATCCAGTCCAGCCCCCTGCAGTGAGCAGAGCCATCCTGTGCTAGATCAGGTTGCTCAGAGACTCATCAGGCCTTACCTTAAATGTCTCCAGGGATGGGCCTCCACCACCTGTACTAGAATCTTGCATTGTCCTCTCCAATGAAACACAGCCAGCAGACAGGGAATAAGAAGGAAAATAAATCCCTCTAAATCAGACTTTTTTTCTCCACATTGCATCCCATGTTTACAGAGACACATCTAGAATCAGCAGAGAACAAAGCACTGTTGTAGGACAATCTGCCCAAAGTACCCCCAAATCCTTCCTGGGAAGGGAACATTGTTCCATGAGAACTGCAGCAATTCACCCATAAAAAGTTAAAATATTGTCTGACTGAAAGTAATGTTTGAATTTCCCATTCAATCCTGAAAAAAATATCAATCCTAGAGTGACATCAACTGCCTGGAAACTGTCTCATTGCAGGGTAAACAGGGACAGAAAAGCACCATCCTGTCAACAGATCTGCTGTTCCTGTTTTTTTTTTAACTCTTTTTGCTTCTATAGAGTAATTAGTTACATATGTTAGTTTTGTTTACCTATTTGCCTTTTAGACTTGCTCAAAGGATTTTGATGATCAACAAAAGGAAGTTCATATTTTATCAGTTGTTAATCAAAGCAAATGTGTAATTTCTTTCCCCACATCCCCCAACACGAGTCAAAATGTATGGAAAGCTCCTTTGTCCACCTTCATTTGCTTAAAGGCACAAGAATTCTAGTTAAAGAACAACAGCATCAACCTCCACAAATTTATGTTGATAATTCTATTACTGGAAATTTATACTGCCTGGAAATTGCTGGCAAGAACAGCAAACCACACAGCTGGTGTAAGTCAGCAGGTGCTAGATCAGTGTCTAATCTGTAAAATAGATGAGTGTCTTCAAGCTTCTTCCAACACTGCAAAATTAGAGAAACAGAATTTTATTTAGGCAAATACTACTCACAAGTGGTTATCCAGAGAGCCTAGTGGTGGAGAGACTGCTGCATTCCAGCAGTCAGCAAAACTCCTGATAACCAGAGCACAGTGCAGAACTAATTGCACTCCTTTACAGCCAGGTAATAACTTCACTGTATTTATTTTAAATGGTAGCTGGCAGTGTGAAAAAAAAAAATTATATCCTGTTCATTTAAATAAGGTCTGCTGGTGGGCAAACACTGCTTTATTCAGAAGAAGGAGATAAAAAGAGGCAGGGGGCAATAAGCAGCATTCAAAAGAATGACTGGTGATATGACAGCAGGAGTTTTGCTAATGTAAGCCGTAGATTATGTCAAAAGAGGATAGCAGAATTCTGCATGCCTGCTTGCAGTTCACCTAATGCAAGCACATGTAGTTGTAAATTCAATTTAACTATGGCAAGTAAGCTCCTAAGCATCAGGTAGCTGGGGTTTGGAGTGCTGAGTAGTAAAGCAAAAGCTTTATGAACAGGAACATGCAAAAGGATAGAACAGCTTGATGAGAAAATACACTAAGTTGTACATTTTCCATTAGAATTAATGAGACAGTCATGTCTAATTCTGCACATGCTGAAGCAGGAAAGTTGAAGAAACAGTATTTGTAATTATATTTTCCCAGTAGGAAGGGGAAAAAATGCTGAAGTTAAACAGAAGCAAAAAGTTAAATAAAATTTTGTTTAAACTTTCCTCATGACACAGAAGTGTTCATCCTAAGTGACAGAAGACTAATTTACGGGAGTCTTGGTTTAAATAAAGACAATTCATTGTCTCAAACAGTCAGGTCTATGGAAAGTCTAGTACACAGAACAACTCCAGAAGCTGTTCAAAGTGGTGTTCTAGAAGAATTAGTTTTAAACTGCATTTCAGTTCAATTATGCACCAAACTATATACCACTTGTCAACTCTTGTGTCAACTCAGCTGCAAACAAGAGTGGTAAAGAATTAATTGCAGAAGAACTGGGCATTCTGCCCAGAGCAATGGCTTGTATCTGCTACAACAGAGACACGTATAGCAACTGGAATAATCGCCCTTTAATGCAGCTAAACAGCTCTTCTTTGTTGTTTGGACCACACTTAAGAGAAGTGAAAAAGTGCTGTAAGTCTCACACATTTCTAATTCCAGCTCTAGTTCAGACACAGCTGAGGATCAGGGGTAGAGAAATCCTGATTGGCATAGGGTTTTTTTGATTTCCTAGGAATTTTATGTGCATCTGATAGCACTATTCACAGCATATCTGGTGATATTCTGCTATGCAGAAAGGAAAGCCTGAACTTCAGTTTCTGTATGTTCCTGAGGGAGCTTCTCCAAGCCAGCCTATATACCCCTGCCTGTTTCATCAGATTGCTCAGGCATAAGTATTTAAGGAGTGAATAAGGGGTGAATGTGCCAGTTGCTGTTCCCTTTAGTGTCAGTCACTATTATATGTGACTTTAACTAGTGTGAGCAGCTTAATATGGTTTAGATTAATGAGCCATTCAGTGAGATCCAGCTTTCCAGTTTGTTGGGTTGATGAATTAATCACCAGTACTTAAAGCTCCTTGTTTGCATTGGAAAGCTGCCTGCACCACATGTCATTGTGGCTTTAAACTGTATCCCAGAAATACATGTGAATTGCTGATATGCACCAGCTCACATCTAGTAGGTGCAACAAAATAATTCTTCCTCTAGCTCATCAAAATAGCTTTCTTTGTAGAAAACTTCTGAAATTGCTCTGCAAGGCTTAGCAGCAGTTTCAAATTCTTTCAGATAGCTCTTTTCCTTTATTTTCCCCTGCCTTTCTCTCTTTAAGTAATTCTATCCCTTTCTCTTGTTTAATTTATTTTTCCAGTGGAAGCAAACAAATCAATCAACTCCCTCTCTCAAATACTTGGGTTTTGTCCTATTTTTTCATATGTGCTGAGAAATAAAATACTGGGAAACCATTAGGTATGGCACAATGCAGAAATCCCACAGAGCTTAATCTGAGCCTTGTACATTAAAAGGCAGAGAAGGTAAGAACCGTTGCAGGGAGTCAAACTTTCAGAGAAGTCTATTAAAGATGAAAAATGTGAGAAGTTTTCTGGCTGGCAAGAGCAATTTGAGTAGACAGTAAGAGACCTGAAATTGAGCCTGAACTTCATCCTTCCCAACAGGCTTCCTCCCTTCCTTCTTCAAATGCTCACTTCTTTCTACCTGCCAGTAACCTCCTTTGCAATAACTGCTGATCTTCCAGACAACAAACCAGAGGAAGTGCTACCCATTCTGCATGCACCCCATAGACTTATAATAAATGCTTTGAGGATATCTGGGACACCAGCAAACATTCTGCACTCCCATATCCCAGCTGCACAAAGGCTAGAGAGCTGCCTCCCCACAAGTATAGCTGCCACTGTCCCTCAGGCACAGGGATCTCATGCTCAAAACACTGAGGAACAGTAAGATCTAATTGCAGTGGGATGATCATGTTCACACAATCAGACTCTTCACACACTTTCACCATACTATTTGTTTTCAATGAAAGAAACATTTATTTTCCATAAGACCATAACTTTATATGTAATCTAATTAATTCAAACACTGAGGTTCCTTTTCTACATCTAGTTTATAGTAAAGACATTGAGGCCTTGGTCACCAGAGGCTTCTCAGTGCTCTTGAGCTATCCTGGGTACACCTGGGCCTATGGCAGAGGATGTGGCTGAAGCTGGGCAAGGCTGCTGAGGCCTATCTCAGCCAAGGTATCGACACTATTGTGTCTCTTTTTTTCTGCATTGCCTGGGAGAAAGGTACAGACAACAAATGTATAACTTGGTTTAGATGCAGATTTAAGTGCTATATTCCTGAAGGAAAAAGGACATTCTAAAAATTTGCATCTGAAATAGATGCTTAAATCCTGATATCATAGAATCATAGAATAGTTTGGGTTGGAAAGGACCTTAAAGATCATCGAGTTCCAACCCCCCCTTCCGTAAGCAGGGACACCTCCCACTAGATCAGGCTGCTCAGTACCATGTCCAGTCTGGTTTTGAACACCTCCAGAGAGGTGTCCACGACCTCTCTGGGCAACCTGTTCCAGTGTTTCACCACCCTCCCTCACTGTAAACTGTGAAAGGATGGGAGCTAGTTTTTATTTTATAGCATATTGTTCAAGTTGCCACAAGATGAACTGCAGCTGAACTGCTAGTGAGTCTGGTCTATTTTAAGTTTCAGAGACATTGTAGTATCTGCTGAACTTTGTATGGGGTCAGAGATAGAGTGAATGCTGCCTAGAGCAAGACTGTTTCTCATGGCATGAAACAATCATTCTTATGGTTCCTATTTTTGAGATCAGTTTTCTGCTCTTCCATAAAAGGGTTCCAGGAACAAATTCAGACTCAGAATAAATTAATGAAACAGAGTTCCAGAGGACAGGATTTTGGATTGTGACCAATGTTCTGTAAGAACAACATGTACATCAGCTGGAAGCAGCCAGGGCAATTGCATGGGCAGGTTTCATACTAAAGGTGTTACATTATTTCTCTCATGTTTCTGTGACTCACTTGTACTTCAGGGCCTTTTTGTGTGGTTTTGTCTTTGTATATTAGTTTCCTGCCAGTTGGGGATCATGGAAAAAAACGACATGCAAAAAATTAACCCTAGGAAAAACAATGTATCTGTCACTGAAACTAATTTTTTACTTCATCCATACCTAAGGCACTCCTCATTCACTTATGCAACAAAGATGATGCAAGATGCTACTTCTGAGAGAAATGAGAGCATTGATCTCACTAAACATAGGAATCTCCATGTGAAGAATCACCCCAGGTCCCTTGATAGTTAGGGGACACCCAGTCCAAGTATGCTAACAGAGTCTCAGAGGCAATTCTTATTGTCCTGATCCTAAAATAAGTCAAATGAAAACCTTCCCTGAAGACAACTATTTCTTCCTTGAAAAGAAAGCCTCGTTTACTAACTGATGTAGAAACATTTCTACTGTAAAATTGAGACAAATCCTACCCATTCTAGCTGAGATGATTTATTAATGAATTCTTTTCAGTAAATTAAAGGAGTCAATTGTGATTTGACCTAGTAGCCCAATTGGTGCCAAATCAGGCTGTGCTGATGGTAGATAACAGCATGGAGCACTCAAGCAATTGTGAGACCAGTACCAAAAGAGCAGAGTCTTGCTGCTAAATAGGAAAGTTGCATCAATTACATGAGATTAATTTTAAGATAATAAAGGAGAAAAAAAATAAGCATGGTAAGGTTTCCTGAAATGGAAAAGGCCACGGCTACAACTGACCTCTGAAGATTTTTAGAAGCCGATAAGCATTCTTAACTGCAGAGTTTGTATTTCATTGTTATTGGGGATTGAATTCTCACATATTTATCTACTGTCTTCAGATGGTTTCTGTAAGATTTCTGTGAGCAGAGTAATTGTAAGTAGAAATACCAACTATGAGGTAATACAGCAGTGAAAATCTTGATTCTGCAAAAACTCTCATGCTACTCAACTGGGACAGTTTGCTTTACTCTGCTATCCAGAGATGCTTGAAATTCATATACTTCATCAAGATGTCTTTAGGCTGATCAAATTTACATGTAGAACTAAAGGAAATCTTTATTACAAAGATTCTATATTACAAAGATTCTATATTACAAATCTTGGTAATATTTTTCCTTTGCCATTTTGAAACCTCAGCACACTAAGAAATCTAGAAACAAAAATGATCCTCCCATCCAGACTCTCAAGCTGCCTGTGGAAATCTTCACTCAGTCTCAAAAGAAGATTCCCCACATCATTCAAAGGATGCTGTTTTGCATGTTGAAATGATGAACATAGAACAAATGTATGGTAGAGCAATCTAAACTTGGATGAGAGCTGTCAAACAGTAGGATACAAATAAATGGCTGCAAATACCACCAACAGTCAGACACCTTTCCAAACAATGGAAGTAGCTTCCTAGAGATACTTGCATTGCTCTTTTCAACAACACACCAGCAAATCTTTCTGCCTGCTCTGTTGCTCAGGTGTGCAATTTTCACAAAAAAGTTGAAATTTTAAAATCTATATGAGCATCTGTGTGCACATACCCAGTGTGTGTTTTACACACATGCCTAGATGCTGTTTCATACATACACACATGGGTATAGCCAGGAGCTGTTGTTTCTTCCACTTCTGCAGCTGGAAGGTCTTAATTAGCACTGAGATGGAATGGGCTATTACTGCTTCTGGCAGTAAGAATGAGAAGATCTTGAAAGCTCAAGGCACAACCACCACTCTTGTTTGAGATACTGTGTTGTCAGTTAGTGCAAAAATCACTGTAAATTATGAAACTTATTTTCCCAGTGTTTCTTACATTTGATACACTGGTTTCCACCATGTAATAATGGGAAGATATTTTCCTTGCTCATTTGCTATCTTTTCTATATTTTAACTAAGCCAAAGGCTCAGGACATCATCCTAACAGCACTTTCCACATAAAGGTGTATTTACTTTGAGTGATTTCCTTACTGAACCACGTGCACAAGTGAGGTTGTCCTTATTACCCTGAGCTGCTGCCTGTCTCTGACCCCTTTGGGTTCTGTTTACCTTATTGGTTCCTTGCAGAACCACTCTCATTAGCTGTACACGCTGGCATGAGAATTCAAACAGAGAAGAAAAGAAATCTGCTTTTCCTTTACTTCATGTATTTTAGCAAGTCCCCTTAGTTTTGAAGTGGACATAAACCTCAAATCCTCATTCTGTATGGACCCACTTCTTTAAAGGATTCTATGTGAATACATCCCTATATTTACACGGATCTATCTGTAGAATGCAGTGTAGAAATTAGTTATTCAATTCACCTTGCAAATTAAGTCAGAGGTTACTTTAATTATTCAGAAAACATACTGACAGAATATGGTTGGAATGCAGTTTCGTTAAGTTTTGTTTAGAGGACTGAGAGCTTTAAATATTTTCCCCATAGCTGAGGGACAAACTTACTTATAAAGCAAAATTTTCCAGTCAGAAAACATGTGCATATATACATGCAGATGCACACAAGCCTTCACACATTGAAAAGTGTTTATACATACATATGCACACACTTTCATGAAAACATTTGCTAGCAGCATCAAAAATGGATTTGATTATGCAAAATGCTGAACATCCACTGAAATCATTGAGCGTCTGTAACTTCCGCTGCCTTCAAGAGGAGAATAAAGATATTCAGCAGCTGCATGTAGGATGCAGCCTACTGCCACTACTGCATAAAGCTCTAAGAAATGTGCCAATAATGCAGATCTCACAGTTTCTAGACTAAACCAGCTAGAGGCAAAAATGTAAGATGAAATGTGACTGACAGAGAGACAGCATCCAGTAATGCTCAGTCAGGTGGAAAGGCAAAATAACACAGAAATAGTAAAACCTACCCATTTTTGTTCTAATTGTAAGGGGACTTAACAGGCGGTTTCGGTGCTCTAGGCAGCCCCTGCCAGGCAAAGCCTATAAATGTTAACTCTGGTCTATTCTGAAGCAAAACATGCAAAACCTATATAGGGCTCTTTAACACTATGCCATAGGAAAATTGGACTGATTTCCCATGACATGCCAACGGGCNTATGACATTAGGATGAAATGAAGTTGTCAAATCAAGTCAAAATGAAACAGCAGGGAAATATTCCTCCGCTTTCTGGTGTTGAGGTAGATTTTTTACATCTGTGTCCTTTGCCTTTGCTTCTTACCACATTTTGGTCTGCATTGCCCTTTTCTTTGTGGTCTTTAATATTACCAACGCAGACTACCACTGCAAGTGTGAAAGGCAAGGCTTTTTTCCTCAATGAGCACCATGGCTTGTGAGCATGAAGCTGTTTTTAGCTGTTGATAGAGAGCTTCATCCACTTTTGCTTCCTGTTACAGACCGCCTGACCAAGAAGGCCAACCAAATCCTCGGTTGCATTAAGAGGAGTGTGACCAGCAGGTCAAGAGAGGTGATTTTGCCCCTCTACTCGGCACTGGTGAGACCCCACCTGGAGTATTGCGTCCAGTTCTGGAGCCCTCAACACAAGAAGGACATTGAGCTATTGGAGTGGGTCCAGAGGAGGGCCATGAAGATGGTCAAAGAGCTGGAGCAACTGCCCTATATGAAGACAGGCTGAAGGAGTTGGGGTTTTTCAGCCTGGAGAAGAGAAGGCTCAGGGGGGTAACTTATCAGTACCTGAAGGGATCCTACAGAAAGGCAGGGGANTAGTGAAACACTGGAACAGGTTGCCCAGAGAGGTTGTGGATGCCTCTCTGGAGGTGTTCAAGACCAGGCTGGACATGGCACTGAGCAGCCTGATCTAGTGGGAGGAGTCCATGCCTATGGTAGGGGGTTTGGAACTCAATGATCTTTAAGGTCCTTTCCAACCCAAACTATTCTATGATTCTACGATTCTATGAATCTACTTGATGCTCTGAAGAGGAATTAAACATCCATATAGGAACAGGAACCTAAGATACTGGCATTATAATCTCAACTGTACAGCTTGCTTTCCTTTTGCACAGCTTTTATTTACCCATCCATGAAACACTTTGTCTGCAGCATCCCCTAAGGACCTATAAGAGACTGGAGGACTTAACGCACTCTAATGTATTTGGTTGAAGTGACTCCACAAGTATAAACTGTTGTTATTGAAAGAACGAAAGTTGAAGCATCTGAAAATAATGTGAGTGGGTAGAAGTGACTGAGGAAGAGGAGGAGGTGACAAGACATAGTCATTATTAGGAAATGTCAAGCTGAGGAAGACAACAAATATTGATCAACCCTCAATGGCAGAAAATCTTGTCTTCTGGAGGCACTGTAATCCTACATACCCTGACCACTGACAGTTACAGGCGGGAGATTTTGGTGCTGCCTTCTTTTTCTGTTCAATAGCATTTGTTTGTGATTTCAGAGAACCTCTCATTCATTTCTGATAGCAATGAAATTTGGTGCTCAGTAAAAGCATACTCTTTTAATGTATTTCCTGCTCTTTATTATTCATGAGGCTCCATGGCAGCTTCACTCCAGTGCAGATGAAAGTACTGCAGGAAGGGACAGAAGAAGAGAAGAGAATTAGGAAACCTTAAGCATTACAGATGCAAGACAGAGAGAGCTAGAAGCCGAGGCAGAACAGCTTAGAAGGTAGGCAGCAGGAGAGAAAACTTTGAATGCAAATCCTATTAACTTTTACAGTGGTCAATGTGGTGGCCCTTTACACTGGAAATTCTTCCTAGGAGGTGATTTCTGTAGAAGCCATTCTCTGTATTAATTTAGTCTTCTGAGAAACACCTGATGAAACCTTCACACCAAGCCTTCAAATTGTAACTGTAATGCTTAGTAGGCAGTCAGTGACTTAAGAATAGGAGACTCTAAAAAAATTAAGTGTTGAAGTTTTCTAGATGGGATTTAATGTCCACGTAACCATTTGCTTAGAACCAGGCAAACAGCACCAGTCTTCTTGAACAGGTTCCATAGCCTGATCTAGTGGGACAGTCTAATAAGACATGCACCACTGAAAGCACTGAAACATCAGAGTACTAGTGGCTTTCACATACTCACAGAACACTGAGCTGAACTAACTCTAGAGCAAAGCAAAGGAACACAGAATGGTACTGTCAGTGATACCAGTGCTACCTGTCACAAGATTACCATCTAAGACCATTAGATAGCCTTAACCACTTTTGCAGTTCTTGGTTTCCTTGGATTTCTCTATAACAGTTTAGTCTACTAAAGGTGGAGGAGCTAGAAAAAGCTATGTAAAGGTCCCAAAGGTCCTCATGTAAAAGAAAATTACTTCCTGAACCTCCTGTTAAACCCATGGCTCCTATTTGTCACCAGAATCTGTGGTGTTCCTAGATAGCAGCTGCTGTGAACTCAGTACACAGTTATGGCAGTTCTTGCTATGTGCATCCATATCAAGGAAAGACAGCAAAGTTATATTTGTCCCTACACTGCTGTAGTAGTTCTCACTTTCTTTGCTACGGGCTGGTTCTGCTTCATGGCAGTCATGGGAGAAGCTGGCAGTGCCAGGACAAACATTTTACAGTTTATTAATTGTCTGAAACATTAGGGCATTTGAATGAAATCCACTAAGTGGTTTTTAGATCAATAAGTAAGGATAAGTGAAGTTGAAAGGTGGAAGGTAATATGAATACAGACAGATACCATTTGAAACATCAAAGTAGCATTTTTTTCTGCTACAGATGAGTAGTGTCAGGCTCTGAGCTAGACTCTGACTATCCCTGAGTCTTGAATCATACCCATCTCATTTCTCCTGCCACCTCAGCCAGATTAAGAACATGTTACTGTTTGTTCTTAGTAGTTGTTATCTAAGAACTGTATGAGTGGAGTTATTCAAATATAAGTCATTATTCTCCCAACATTTGTCCTTACTGCAGGAAGGAGAAAGCCATTGGGGTGCACTTTAATGAGATGTTAATAGAGCAGTGGGTGAATGTATGTGTAAGTGCAGTGGGGGTTGTGTTGATGAGTTCAATTTACAGAAGAACTGTAAAAACATAGAGATCTCTGAACTGAACAAAAAATGTTCTAATAAAATTTTTTGTTCAGTAATGAAATAGCTGTGTTTTCAGATACATGCTTCTTGTGAAGAATAGGGTCTTGCTCTCTGTTCTACAGGGACAGGATTTCATAGTCCCAAAGAAAAAGGATGGGTTGAGAAGGGTCATTGTGTGTCTGGGAAAGACAGATTGGGACAGGAGAAGAAAAGAGAATATTATACCACTTTTAGCAGCCACCTGTCACTGCATTTAATGCAGCATGAACTGAAAAGCAGAGCTTTTTGAATGAGTCAAAGAGTTACTCCAACAAAAAGATACAGGACTCTGCTGACAAGCATGCTCTGTACAACTGCTCTACTCTTTGGACATCAAACTTTGCAAGCAAATTGGGTACCTGTGCATATACACAGTCATTTTGACTCAGTTCACCTACCACTTCCATACTCCTACTCTGTCATCGTGGAAGTTGCATCAGGATACGCTGCCTGAGTACAAAAAGCAGGGCACAGTTTTATCTTTGAAAGTGTTAGGTACAGCTTGGGCAAATTGGTGGTGCTGGCATTGCTGTCATGTCTGGGACATGATGGCACCCTGCAACCAGGGCTGCTTTATTTGCTTCGGTCTGACTGTGTAGCACTGATGTTCTTATAGCTCCCAAAGGGCTCAAAACAGCCTGGGCAGGGATCTGGGTTTGATTTCTTTTTCAGAAGTAGAAAAAGTGTTAAGGAGCTGAGTCGTCCTCCCAACTCAGAACCAGACCAGGTCTTTGGAAGCCCAGTTTTTTTGAGAAGATGATGACTGCAACTGAGAAACAGTTATGCAGTAGTTATAGAAAAAGATATTTGACTGAAGAAAGGAATAGACAGCAGGTAAGAAGCCCGGGCTAGATAATGACACAGTACTTGTAATAAAGATAAAATTACTTTAATTTCTTCAAGGATAGGGTTAATTATGTCAAAGACCGTCCCCACCTAAGCTGTGCCTGGCCTATAGGGAGTTGGCCAGATAGGGGTCCAGTAATTTACTGTGGGAGTGCAGCACCCATGTGTGGCATTGTAATGTCATCTGTACATTCCTGTACCCTGTTAGCATTGCTGTTCTCTTGTTGCTTTTGTTGTTCTGTTAAACTTTGCCTTTTGCCTGTGTCTCAACCCATGAGTGTTGCTTTTCTTTTCCTCTCATGAGTCTGCCCACACACAAAGAGCCAGCTGGAATGAGAGACAAATGGTTCTTTCTTTCTGAGGTCAAACTGCAACAGTGATGGGATCCAGCTCAGGATCTGGGCCAAATGACACCTGTACACTTCCATCTTTGACTCCAGTGTGGTCAAAGTGCCACAATGTCCCTTGCCATTTGTTTCCATGGGCCACCAAATACATTTCCATAGAGGCCTTACCAGAAGGGAGTGACATCGAAATGGTGTTTAACTGTGCTTTCTGCAGAGCAAAGCCCAGCACATTCACAGTGGAGAAGGTGATGGACACCATGAGGCATGGAAGGGCAGAGGAGGTTACTCATCCTGGGAGTCTAACTTCTACCCCTCAGATACAACATCTGTAGTAGTGGGTCTGCATGGGGCACACACAGCTGTAGTCTCAAGCAGGGACAAATCTCTGAAAGAGAAAACAAGCACAGAATAAAGCTGGATAAAAATGCAACAGACACCACATGAAACTAATCACCCACTGCAGCTGTTGTGACTTGGAAGGCAACCAAATAAAAGGCTTTTAAGAGGTTTTACTTTTGGCATATTCCTCCTCTAACACTAACCTGCCTCTGAAAGGAAGCCCTCACTTCATGTCAATCATGGGAAAAAATAGGTCTGTGAGTGTATGTGCAAAGCAGGAATCTAATTTACATGCAAAATCAATATAATTGCAAATGCAGATTGAATCATTGCTGCTGAAGGCAGCTGAATATAATCATACATATACATACATACATAAATACAAAAGGTTTTAGCAAAATCTACATGGTGACTGTCCAGACCTATGAAATATATCAAGAGACCCCTTGACTTCATAGAATCACAGAGTTGGAAGGGACCTTCAAAGACCATCTAGTCTGACCCGCTGCAGTGAGAAGGGACATCTTGCACTAGATCAGGTTGCTCAGAGCCTCTGCAAGCCTAGACTTGATTGTCTCCAGGGATGGGGCCTCCACTACCTCACTGGGCAACCTATTCCAGTGTTTCACCACCCTCATGGGGAAGAACTTCCTAATGTGCAATTTAAATCTGCTCTGCTCTAGTTTAAGACATTGCCCCCCATCCTATTGTTACATGCTCTGACAAAGTCCCTCCCCAGTTTTCCTGTAGCTCCTTCAGGTACTCATATCCCCTCAGTATACTAATGGCAACCCGTGGCAGACCCATATACATACACACACCAATACACACCCTAACTATCCTTACGTGCTTTGTTACCCAGAGTCAGCCCACAGGTCCAGTAGGTATTTAAGACCTAAAATCAGTTTGGCCTGTCTTGAAGTAAAGGTTGCATAAATGCTTCTTTGGCATCTCTAAGCAGAGCTCCTACTTTTGTCTCATTTGCCACTTTATATTCTTTCTCAGCAACACCATGTAATCTGTCCACATGGCACACACAGTTTTGCACCAATGTGTCCATGTTACTTTACAACTAACATACGAAAACAAGAAAAATAGCATATGATTGACAAATATATAAATTGAAAATCAAAATTTCATTTAACTAGTGGAGCACAAGTGCACATTTTCAGTGCATGAGAAACACTAACATAAATCAACTTCAAAAGTGAACCCTGCTCTTACATGAAAACAACTGGCCAATATTTATTTCATCTACAGCCAGAAGGAAATGGAAAATAAATGCACCTCTGATAAATAAGGACTAATTATTTTCTTGTGAAATATACGGTTCATTGCTGTGCAAGGTACTAGTTCAATAAAACAAAGAAATGCAAGAATGCAGAGCTCAATTATTTATTTACTTAGGACTTACAAATACTATTTTGCAAAAATTATGGTAGGGTTTAGTTTGTCAGGTTGGCTTTAGTTTTTCAGGTTTATGGTCTCTTGAGTTAAAGATTTATTAGTATGAAAAACTGTCCAGAAAACATTAAACAATGCTTCTGAATACAAATAGTTTCATGAATATGTAAATCATGCCTCAATGTGACACTTGGCTTGCCTGAGAAACACTGATAGACTAAAATAAAAACTGAACTCCACCAAGGATAAGGACAATTTAATTTAATTTAATTTAATTCTTTCCAAGTGTTGAAAAAATCCTGAATTTTAATGGCTATATAGATAGTATGTTTCAATTCAGATTT
>VZTY01030596.1:2845-27978 GCA_013400935.1 Turnix velox | reverse complement strand
TTGGAACTCGATGATCTTTAAGGTCCCTTCCAACCCAGACTATTCTATGATTCTATGATTCATAACTTGCCATAACCATGGTCAAGGCTGGGGGAAAAAATAACCAAGATGAAGGTGAAGAGACAATCAAAATTAGCTCATTTCTACCAGTAGACACATAAATTGTTTTTCCACTGTGTCTCACTATGGTCTACAGTATTGAAACACACTCAGGAGTTGCTGGGCTCTCCAGAACATGCTGTGATTCTCCATAAGACTGCCCAGCTCAGAGCTCTGCTCTAACAAACTGCTGCCCGTCACCCACTCAGAGAATTTCTACTGGCACATCTCCACTGCCTTTTGTGAGGGGAGTCCAATGAGCTCTTCCCACACACATTGCCACAGGATGTGAGAAGCAGGTTGAATCTAGAAGTTGTGCAGTTTTGTTAACACAGTGCAGGGCTGGAGCTAATAAACCCAATGCTCAGCCTGTCTAATGAGCTTGGATCCATGCCATCCTAACAGCAGCAACTCAGATTCCAGTTTCATTAGAGAATGTTCATATCTGCCTCAAAGGCTGTTGTATAAATGCAACGTTGTCAAACTGCCTTAGGTAGTTTGGGGAAGACCTTCTCTTTTAACTGATTTGAGGTCCGCAGTGTGTTCCATGCCACAGCTTGTACAAGTTTGTAATCAGCACCCAGTTCGCTCTTCCTGTCTCTTCCCATCTGCCTCTGCCAGCTCTATGAGAGTAATTTATGAAGTATAAGGTTGTCATCATGTATACTCAATAATCAAATGCCAAAGGCATTTGGCAGAGGAAGGAGAAGACCATGACACCAAGTGAGGAGCAACCAGTTATCTAGATTAGGAGTACCAGTTTAGTTTATTACGTAGTCACAGAAGGGCTGGGGTTGGAAAGGCCACCTGAAGATCTAGTCCATCAAGGTCACACAGAATGTACAGCAACACCTCCAGGAAAGTTTGGAATTCAGAGATGGGGACTCCACCACCTCTCTGGGCCACCCTTGCCAAGGCTCTGCCACCCTCAAAGAAGTTCATCCTCTTGTTTAGATGGAACTTCCTATGTTTTACTTTGTGCCTGTTACCTCTTACCCTTTCACAGGGCACCACTGACATCCTCCTGTCATTTAGCATTGCTAAGACCACCTTCCAGTCATCTTTTTCTAGATAAAAGACACTCAAGACCCTCAGCATTTCTTCATAAGTGAGGTGTTCTAGTCTCCTGATCATCTTTGTTTCTCTTTGCTGGACCCTCTCTAGCAGTTCCCTATCCTCCTTGAACTGGGGACCTCAGAACTGTACACAGAAGTCCACATGTGGTCTCATCAGGGCAGAGCAGAAGGGTGCACTGGCCACACTCTTCTTAAGGCAGATCAGGACATGGTTGGCTTTGTTGGCCACAAGGACACATTGCTAGCTCACAGTCATCCCATTGTCTGCCAGCTCACTCAGGAGATAGTGAAGATGAACCAAAGATAGAAAAAAATAAAAAAAATTAAAATTCTGGAAGAATATTTGCTGAAGCATAGTGATAACAAAAAGAAAACTCCCTGCCAGCTCAGGAGATTTTACTCCATTATCTAGTGCAGACTGTCATTAGGGAAAACACAGGCTAAATCTGCTGTCTGTCAGAAGAAAACTAACCCTGCTCTTCACAAAGACAGACACTCGCAGAAGAGCTTTTAAGAGATTGAATCAGCCAGGATGCTCGTGCAGTAGTGCGATCTTTTTTGACTAGCATCAAAGACAAAACACATTTTAGGACCAAATTCCAGAGAAGTAGCTTCACTTGTCACAAGATGACATGCAGTTAGAGGTATACCAGATTGATTGTCAAGGGATTCGAAGACTAGAGGAGTGTGGACAACAAAAGGCTCTGCTAGAATAAGCCAGGAGAAATTCTGATGCTTATTAAATGTGTGGCAGATTTGACTGAAGTACTTTGCGTATCTCTTAAAACCACACTTAGAAGTTCTGTCAAGCTCTTCCTTTATAAAATCATCTCTATAAAATGGTTCAACTGGGCAAGTCTCTAGTCTCATGTTGGTAGCATAAGGGTAATGCCTTCCCCATTTGCTTTGGAAGATTGCCTTGAATTTACACCAGTTGAGCTTCAAAGCAAGGATACAGCACGTGATACTGAAATGTAGTAGTATTCTATAATAAACGAAGCATCAAAGATATTTGTGTTATCCCAAACCTATTCAAAATGTTTTAGTGTTGCGTTTCACAGTAAGCTGGTATATAGTTTAAAGCATAAAGTCTGGCAGCTCAAATCATGTATCATGATTGAAAAATAGTTCAGAGGGCACAGAATTTCATCAAATACTAGATGGGAGTTTGACTGAACTGATGTACATCTGTACATCTTGCTTATTTCATGCAAAAAAACTATGCACCAAAAGGAAAAAGTACATTAATTAGAAGCACCTATCAGTGCTTACATAACTGACCTGATTCTACTACTCCAGCAATATACTTCTCACCTGCACTGCCTGTGTAACTATCACTGTATAAAGATTATTGAAACATTGATGAGAGCACAAGAGCTTTGAGCTTTGGGGTATGTTTTTTAAGGCAATTGCTGGTTCTGTCTATGTGAATTAGGAAGAAAAAAAACAATGCATTACTATCTATTGTTTCATACTTTTCTATATTTTTCCTCCACTCCAAAATACTGAAATTCACTCCGTTTTTAATAAGCCTCACATCTCCTTGCAAATCCATCAGAATTATCTTCATGCTGAATTGACAGTGGTACTGTATCTGGTCTTACTGACATCATTTAGATAATTAACCTTTAGGCTAGGAAGGGGCTTCTTCTACCCCTACACAGGCTGGTTTGAGTATCACTTAACAGAACATACAGTTAAACCTGCTGTACATTAATTTCCATACACCCTGCAATCAGTTTTGTGAATTCTGCCCATCTCCGGGGGAATGATGTATCCCATTTAGAATACAAAGCGATCTCCTTCACTTTTCATGGTTAAAAAGCTTTTGAATGATGACTAATTAGCACATTGAAGCATACATCTGGGGATGATCAAGTGAGCTACAAAATTGCACAAAGAATTTCCTCAGTGCAAGTCCCCTCTGAGCTTTTCAGAAAAACCACAGAGCAATGAATTAAATGAGACAAACTGGTAACTTCATCTCTACTAGTCAGTAATTCCTTATAGATGTATGTCCTTTTTTTAGGTTCTGTGTATTTATACCAGGACATGATCTTCTGTCCTCCAGATCGACTGGAGTCAGAGGTGGCTTAGGCTCTAGAAACTCTTGTTAGGAACCAATTCCATCCTGTTTGTTTGGGGGCAAGTTCTCCCATTTCAGTTTGAGATAGTCTCTCTCTCATCTGGATTTCTCCCCGCCCCAATATAATTTTAATTTATAGCCAGCTTGCTGAAAATCATACAGAAGACATACCTAGATGAGTCCCATTTCCATTTCAGAGGAAAGTAAATTTTAATTTTGACATCTGGTCTTTCCCCTAATTTCCATCCTAAAAAACTAGTGTTGTGTCTCTGGAGTTAGACTGTTGTAGCCTGAACTAAGGAGAAGCCTGAACTCAGGAAACTCCTTCCTTGCATTTAATATTAATCCATATCAGACTGTGTGTTTGGATGCGTGGATGGTTTGGTAAATTGAAAAGTGACTGAGAGAACATCTTCCCTGGCACTGTTGAGGACAAGAGCAATGCATAGACCTCTACATTTCCCTCTCTCTGCTTCACTGCATAGACTTTTATAGAGAAAGACTGTTTTTAAGTAACTGAAACAGTACTAAGTAGCAGAATTTACACCCTTAATTTCATCTAGGATATTTTTTGAATGTCTTTCAAACTATTACCTTTTCGAGTGCAATATGCATCAATGTTTAATATTTATGTAGCACATGTGGGATGTCCTTTTCACTATACTGGAAAACTTTGATGTGATTCTGAGTGAGAAGATACGCAGATAAGCACTGTAAGCAGATGAGAAATCAAACCACTGGAATCTATACAGCATATGGAAAAAAAACAAACTTGAAAGCACTATCACTGTGCTTTATTTGTCCACAGAAATTATTCCAATTTAATCTCTGTGTATGAATAACAACAAAGGAGAGACTTCATTCCACCTCTGAATATGATTACATAAAACTATTACTAGATAATGGCATGTGGAGACACAAAGCACTTTGTGACTATTTATGGAGTTGAAACGAACATAAGGTCCATTGTCCTTTCTTTCTGACTTTAGCTCTTATATTCAAATTATTTCTGATATTTTGCTGTATTTTTCAAAGTCCTTTGAAAGGAAGAACATTGTTGGAATATGCCAGATAATAATAGAATCAGAAGGCAACAGTCAGTGAAGGGAGGGGTGGGGTGGGTGAGCAGGAACAGAAAAATCCCATTGTCTAATTATTCAGTTATTCACCAGACTTGGGAAGATGTCAGAATACTTAAAAAAAAAAACCCTCACCCTAACAGCAGTAATTAGGGAACTGCTATAAGAATTGGAGAAAAGATAAAGTGAGCATCACAAGTGTTGGTGGTAAAAGGTTGATTTAGACTACCAAGTCCTTTTCCCCACCAGGTAATTGTCTGGGTGGGAGCAGAAGCGGGATGGACAGAAAGGATTAGGGGAGAGATCTCAGAAAAGGAAATTTATCAGAGAATTTAGATGGAGCTCAGCCTGTTTCAAAGAGAAATCAAGTAGGAGGCAGAGAACTGCATTAGCTTTTGCATCAGCAGAAATAGTTCCACATATGACAAGAATGTTTCTTCTGCCCTCCCATCAGAGTAAGTTTTTCCCAGCAAAGAGATAAATTATAAGATTAAATAGCAATCATTTTATCGATGATCTCTGATTAACTTACCAGGCTTCACGGTATAGCATAAGTTTGCTTGTATAGCATAATTCTTAAACCCCATCTACTGGAGCTAAGTGATTACATGGGAATCTTAGTTTTCATTAAGGACTTTAAATGAATTTCTAACCATGATAATTGCTACTTTAAAACTCTAAAAGCATGATCTTTAAAAGTCACAACCCAAAGCAGCCATGTGATATTTCTAAAGTTATTAGAATCTAATTTCTGAAATGTGCATGTTGAGGATTGGCCAGTTCAGCATTTTGAATTTCTGATACTGATCCTCCTTGGCTAGATCACCTCATTTGAGATGATCCTTTTCTTTCCTGTGTCAAAATTTAATTTGAATTACGGAATAGCAATTATTGAATTTATTTCCATCTTGAAGACAGCTTCATGCTCATAAGTCTCCACAAGTAAATTTTTTTAAATTAAGTTAAAGATAAATATACATCAAACAACCTTTTAAAAGCCTATACAGCAGTAGGATCTCTTACATGATGCATTGCAGAGCAGCTGAAGAGAATGCATTGGATTTTTTTTTCATTTAGGCAACATGCATGATGTACAGAATGGAGTGTCCTAATATCAGCACATGAGAGAACTTCACTCAAGACTGAGTTTTGGCTCCTAGGTCTGCTAGATAGTAGTGTAACCACATGTAAGCTGCTATTCATTCCGCAGCTTGAAAATGGGGATGCTTTGTCCCTCTTCCCTGGCACTGTTACCTTTAACTATTTGTTTACCTTTAGTAACTTTGTTTACTATTCTCAGGGAACAGTAGTTTCTTCCTCTGATGTATGGCAGCTAACAGAGCATTTAGTCCTTAAATATAGCTGCTACACAAAGTCTAGAGATATGCTTGTGTGGGTGCTTTTACACCTCTTGCAATTTTTTATTACAGAAACTAAATTCATACTCACACATAATTTTGCCATAAAGAAAAAAAGCAACCAGGGGAAAGTGGTAGTGACTCAAGGGGACATTCCTTGAATATCAACCGTGATTTTCAATAATGCTTATACAGTCTTC
Source organism: Turnix velox (assembly GCA_013400935.1). NCBI lineage: Eukaryota > Metazoa > Chordata > Aves > Charadriiformes > Turnicidae > Turnix > Turnix velox. Next base: position 22,080 of record VZTY01030596.1, on the reverse strand, counting down.
CAAAGTTTTGTTTGCTGTTCTTTAGATCAAATATTTACAGAAATTATAGTGAAATGTGCTGGGAATAGCACAAAATATTCTCAGCATGATATTGCAAGAGCAGCAGGAACTTCCTCAAAGCATTTTTGCGTCTACCTCCAGCTAAAGACAGATTGTTTACACTGGAAACATCCTCATTTAGGATCAGAGAAAATCTATCATGAAAAGGTAATGCAGAAAAAAAAATATACTTGTGCCTGCAATAAGAATGCATGTCTCTGCCTGTTTCCATTTAAGAGAGCATCCCACCCTGTGTCATTGGGAAAGGGAGGGCCTAATCCATAATCCAGGGATGGATCATTTATAACAGAAATCTAGGCTGTAGATAGAAGATGTCTTGCAATAGACAAAAAAAGAAGGCACAGAACTTTCATGTTCCCAACACTCATCAAAACAGACCTAACACAACTGCAGCCCCCAATGATGATGCAGAGCAGAAAAGAAAGTACCAATAGAACAGTCAATTCCCACCCACAAGAGTAGCAGGTCTCTCTCATGGGATAGATTTCAGTGGAGTTTTGTATTTGGGAACTACTGTCTTTTGGGATTGCAAAGTTTGGGATCCTACTGCTTCAGTCCCTTAGCCTACTTCAATGTTTGTGAGAAAGCACCATTCCCATTTCTAACTCTAAGCATGTTTCAGGTGTCATGTATAGTTTCCATGAAGGCTGATTGGTAACACACAGGAACTGCTCTTAAAAAGTTAAGAGCTTAACAAAAGTTAAGACCAGGTCCAAGATCTAAGCTCAGAACAGGGTCCTTGAGTTTTTGGAGATGCCAATCAATATCATCCCACTTTTAAAGCTGAAATATAAAGACATAGTAGCTTCCAATTTTGGGGTGGGCATTTTTTTGTTTTGGTTCTGTGGGGTTTTTTTGTTTGTTTGTGGGTTTTGGTGTTTTGGGTTTTTTTCAGTCTGCCCATTCCCATTCGTACCTTACCTACCTGCAATTTCAGTTGAGAAAATAATCCTTTGTCAGTTTTTCATGTGTGCCCTAAAAAAGCTTGGTCCTCCTCATGTTTGAGGTAATTAGGCTGAAAGTATTGCATGCTTTTCTGTGAGCCTGAAAGGGTGAGAGCTGCCGAAGCTATTGAGCACAGCATATTTAGCAGAAAACATGGCACACTGCTTTTAAGGATGGCAAAGGCCTGAGAAGCAGGCACAACTGCAGCTATTAAACATAAGCCCTTTGACACAACAGCTAGCAAATTAACTAATGCCTTTGCATCTCCCTCAAAGTGGGAAAGAATGTATGGCACCATGCCCCAATTATGTAAAAGTGTTGAAGTTTTTTCTTAAGTTAGTGATCACTGCAAGGTGGAGAGTTTCTATCTTCATTTAAATTTGCAGCTGCTGTTATCAACAGTCTGGTTAGTTACCTTTAATTGCTATGCAAATTATCATTAGGGCTTCTCTATCACAAGGAGGAAGTGCGCTCTCATGGCAGAACTGAATCAGAAAAACTAGAGCATGAAATGAGGGAAAGAGAGTGAGTGTGTCTCATAGTAGAGAAGCTGATCACACCTTCCTGGATTCAAGTACTTTCAATAGAGGCTATCACACTGAAAGGCAGGAAACAGCAGAGCAAATGGTGCAAGTAACCACTAATAGATACTAATGCTAATCAAAGGAAATGATCCTGTAGTTGGTAAGGACGATTTATTTCTGAGAAATTATTCTGTGTTTGGATGCCCAAAAAGCCTCCACAGTCAAGTGCCTGTGGAGCTGCAGTACCACAGCCTGGTGATGGATCAGATCCTCACACATTCTGCCCAGTTAGGGGTTGTCCATATTTGTTAGCTGATGCCCTTTCACTTAGGTCTTCAGGAAGGAAATGAGAGGTATATGGCAAGCAGGGATATACAATCTGTGAGGCACAAAGATGCGTATATCAATAGTTTATCCCAGAAGGAGAGAGATGGGAACATAACTTGTGACTTGCCCTTTGCTGTTACAAGCACCTCATAAAATGTTCACAGTAAATACCATAGTTAGATGCATCCTTTGGTGAAAAACTCCTCAAGTATCTCCCAGACCAGTATTAGCAACAAGTGACATATATTCAACAGTCAAGTCCCTTCTACAATTTTATCTTTCATTTTTTCTATTATAATTTCTACAACTTTAAATTTCTTTTAGAAATGGCCCAATTTTAGCACAATTTTCCTTATTCAGCTACAATTCTGATCATTGATGTCCCCACAGGGACTTTCTTTCTGCTTTAAGCTTCACCAACCCCATGTTGACCAAGTTGGCTTTTGGCATAGACATTCTCTCTTTGATTAATATTGATCTTGTCTTCCCCATTGCTTATGATTTCTTCAGCTACTTCCTCTCACCCCAGACATCCAATTTCAACTCAAAGTCAATTTCATTTTTATCCAACAATTTAATCCTGTCTTGACACCTACTTGATGTCAAGGTAATGAAATTCTAAAATTTGAAGCCTGCAGCTTTCTGATATCACAGACAACACCTAGTCTCAAAATGTCACATGCTGTGCCTCTGACTGTATTATTTAGGAACAGACCCATGTCATCATTTCCAGTAGGTTCCACAGCTCAGTTATACCTGTCTTAACTCACCTTTCTTTTTGACTTGCACATACAGTGCCACTGAAGCTTAGTTTAATAGATAGGATTTTGTATCAAGGTTCCAAAGCACCAAATGCACATTGTGTGACAGTCCTCAGTGGCTCACGATTAAAAGATGAAGAGCAAGCTGGGAAGGTAACACAGCAAAGCAATATCAGAGCTTGAAGCAGAACGACAAACCTAGGTAAGATTCTAAGTAGGGGCTGCCCTCACTGGTATTGTCTTCTCTTTCCCCTCTCTCTATTCAGACTTACATTTCCTCACTCCCCACTTTGCTTTAATCCAAGACTCTTTATTCCTCCTGTTGCTATCTCTTCCTCTCCCATGATGTCACCTACTCCCAGCTCCTGACTTGATACAAAGTTCGTGTTTCCTCAAGCTCGGTAGCTTTTTCATCCCCTTCCTTACTCCACCTTGAATACCTGCGTGCCTTAACAATGAATAGCATCTCACCAACTAGGTACTGTGACCATGGACAATTCTGCATTTCAGTTTTCCATGGATGTTAATAAAAGAAAATAAAAGTAACATTTCAAAATTTTTTCAGGTTGCAAAGTCAAGCACTACACAAAGAGGAAGTGATGGAATTACACTTGCCTGCAAAACCTTAATTTGGATATTTTGTGCATAAGTATTGTGATATAGACTTTAATTACATGAACACAGCCTATTTTTTCCACATCTAAATGCATAGATATACAAATTCTCAAGCAGTTGACTTGATTACAAGCATGCATAATATAAAAGTTCAATAGTCTATTGATATTTAGTCAGATTGCAGAAATTCCACATATTAATTGCAGCAGCTGACTATATTAGGATACTATGCCAAGAGCTGAACAAATGAAATCAGATTACTGCAAATGACAAGGAACAAATAGCCAGGAAAAAAAAATAGTAGGGCCACAGGAAAAACCAGACTGGTAAATACTAGACAACTGCATTTGGTTCAAGCAAGAATTCTAAAGCAGCTCACAAATAATAATCTTTGCTCTCATCTCAGTAAAACAGAGTAATCAGCACAGCAGCCGCTTTATATTGGACAACTCCATAGACTCCATGGACATTTAAGCCATAAAAACAGGGTCAAAGTCTATGTTTGAAATACACGTGAAAAATTCAGGGTGACATCTTGGCCTGTAGGTCCTCTTCTGGCTAAAGAAAAAAATAGAAAAAGGTTAATTTCAAGGTTAGAACTAACCTTGTGCTATTTTTTTTCCTACAGCCCAAAGCAGAGCTCATGGCTAGCATGTCACCTCTAATATTCTTTGCTATTTCAACTGTGAGTTTAACATTAACCTTTTCTCTAAAATTTTATAGTCGGAATGCTAATGCACTATGGATTTTGTTGCAGCATGAAGAAGCTTGGCTTGATCTTCTTTTAATTGCTGGTCAACTGAGCATAGAGACAGGCAAACGTTTATGGCAATGTTACAACTCTTGCACTTTACAGAATAAAACAGAGCAGAGCTGAACTGAGAAAAGCTACTTCTGAACAGCAAAAAAGCAAGGAAACAATTTGTTACTGGTTAATATTTTTTCCTTTTTAATAGCAAGGGAAACAATTGGAGAGACAAGAACATTTCCAGTTACCAGCTGATAAGTGAAGAGACCTCTCTTTTGCTAGGTGCTGTGTAAATTATATGCTCAGTAATTAATTCACAAGTCTGGACCCCCAGTTTGCTAGAGAAAAGTGAGAGACCAACTCTTGAGATCTGTCCTGGCAAATTCCATGCACTGCATATGTCATAGATAAAATTGACTGAATCTTCAATCCACTTTCAAACAAATCAAGTTTTCCTTTAACCTAAGGAAATAAAGCAACAAAAATTGTAACAGAAAGGTTTGTTCTGTTGACCCTACTTCCAGAGGCAACTCAGATTCTAGAAGGAACACTTTTGGAAAAGTGCTCCTGGAAAATCATACTATACCATTTTCCCCAGCATCTACCTGCTATTTTTACATTTTTACCTAACCGTCAGTGTTTCTGTGCAGGAAACTGGGCATATATGCCAAGGGCATAGCTGGTCCTCCATGTGCTACTAGGGGATTTTATTTAGTGCAATTAAAGCCAGGAATAAAAGTGATGAGGGTTGAGACCATGTTCCCATCTTGCATGGAAATATTTCATGGCAGTCCTTATGAAGTCTTACAGCTATGCTCTGTTCTGAAATGTGATGTGTTGGGTAGAACAGCATAAAACGCATTGATAAAGCAGTTTTTTCTTTATAGCTGACAAAGGAGGAAATAACAGAAATTTAGCTAAGGGAAGAATCAGGCTGCTGACACTGACCCAGAGATATATCTGCTCCATTAGTGTCTGACATTCATGAGTTTGTAAGGTTTGAACCATAAGTTTGTGGCCCAGAAGTTTGTGGTTACAGAAGATAGGATGACTTCAGGCATTTGTAACAAACTTAGAGCTTCAGTTCTAATGTGCGCTTTTTGTAACTGAAAGTTCACTACAACAGAAGGTCACCACCACTCAATAGATCAGCTTCAGCTAGGAGCGACCCTCTCTTCACCTGTCAAGACCAGTGCAGCAAACAGCATGGTGGCAATTTCATTGAAGATCCCGAGGAGCAGGGACCTATGTCACAGCCCCTTGTCAAGGCAATTCCAAACACTTGGCAACCCTTATCTTCCAAAGCACCATTCATAATGCAAAGGGTATNCCCCCCCGGTGGGGGGGCTGACAAACATTCTGACCTTGATCACCACAGTGAATAATGAAAATAAGAGCTTCTTGCATACCACTCCCTGGTCTTATCAGTCTGGGAGTGAACAGTGTCTGAACAATGTGCAGTTAATTTCAGAGTTTAGTCAGACAGAAGATGCCTAGCTGAAAAGTAAAGTTACAAACTAGAAAATTTATCCTATTTTACCTCAAACCAGGACAATAATGCAAAGGGTATGCTCCTTTAAGCATATTTTCCTTATAAAGTAAAAAAATTAAGTCAGAAACAGCTTCCAAATTATTTCTTAGGCTGTTGATCTCCATTGTCCTCTTTCATTTGGGAGAGAGCATCTGGTACTAGCACTGCTTCTTGTGATAGTTTTTCATTCATCAGTCACCGAGTAGGGAACAGAATGTCCATTGTTCGAGCGGCAGAAGCAGCCAATGTGGAAGGTGGTGTCTCACAATAACTTGGGCCTATTCACTAAGTTTTCAATCTCATTTGCAAAATGCCTCACATTTTGCAATTAAAATGTGTATGTGTAGCACGGTGTTGAATTTGAGGATTTAAGATTAAAAGGATGAAGAGGAGAATATCTGAAGCACTCCCATGTGCTGTTACTTGTCACCTATGCCTCAAATCTTCTGGCTTGCGCGGGGAGCCAATATTTCATCACGTGTACTCAAAGGCAGCAGGAAACCCATCTGATTGCTGTTCCAAGACCACAGTTCACAGAGCCTAACTAGCTGAAGATCACATTTTTACAGGATTCACAGTTGCAATAAAATACACCCCCAGCTCTAAAACTCAGTTAAGAGAGTACCATAAATGAGTTGTGATAAAAGAAAAGGACTACAAATTAACTTAGTTTCAATTCCACCCTTCCATAATTCCACAAAATGCTGATAGGAGTATGTTACTCTTGTAAGTGGAAGGCGAGCTGCACTCACTACATTGCCTGCACTTCGTGGGACTAACGCCAATTGTCCCAGGGCAGAGCTAAATCTCAGTTTTGTTATCACCTAAGCGATGACAATTTGGGATAATCTCCTCAAAGGATGCATCTAGCTACAAGGTACATAGCATCTATAGATTTTATTTGTACATCAGCCTGTTTGTAAGAAGAGCCTAGTGACTGACAATTTTCTTCGCAGAAATAACTTATTTTGGAAAGCAGCAAAGTGGTCTTGGCTTCAGTACTGTTCAGATGAAGACACATCAAGGGCTAAATACCAACTTCTCTGCACAAAAAGATAGTTGTGTTTCTTTTCAGGCTTTGTATTATCTGTGTTACATAATAGATCAGACTCTTAATTATCCCCCACAAAACACCAGCAAATGTGCTCAATAATTATTACTTTTTCTAGAGAAAGCAGAAACTCTGATTTTTATCCCAGTCATAGCATAGTACAAGTGCCTTTAAGCTAATGTGAAAGGTTGCCTAGCAACAGCTCTAATCCTGCTGGGATCATCCTGCTACTGATTTTTGCATTGACATTTTGGTCCCCAAGAATGCTTTGTAGTAATGAAAGAGACGCCATTAACATTGTTTTCTTACCTCAGTATTTAATGAATGCTTGTGCTGGTGTGAAGATCACTGCTTTCCAAAACATCTGCTTTGTCCACTCTCTTAAGACAATTGGGAGCAAAACATAGCAATGAGTCCATGAAGAGAACCACAGGTTTCAAGCAAACAACATCTAGAGATGTTATTAATTCTCTTTGGTCTACACAGAAGTCATTATTTGCAGTGAAATTATTGCTGGTGGCAACTTCCGAGTTTTCAGAATACACACAGTTACTCTGTTGGTGACTTTTGGAAGGCCCAATATCAAAAACCATTACATGTAATAGTTCGGTTCTGCATTTACTACTTAAACAGAAAACTGTTAAAGAAAGAATGATCACAACTCACAGTATCTAAAAAAATGAACAAACAAAACCTGAACTAATTGAACAGCAAACAATGCACTAATTTGGAGGAGGAATACCAATGAGTATTTCAGGTTAAGGACAGTGCTTCAAGGACACAAACTCAATTATGTTTCTTACCAATATTGTTACACGGTAACAGTCTTACAATGAGCATAAGACCCAGGAATTCCATATTTACATACAAATCATTTCCCTTAAATCTAGACTGGAGGTTAAGGACAAATAATTTGTGTCTTTAGTAAAGCAGAATATTATTCTTGGGCTAAAAAGATAGCAAACATATGTTCCATCCTGCTTCTAACACAGTGTCATCTCAAAGATACAAGTACCCTATTTTAAAAAGTCATTTTTAAAAAGTATTTTTAAAAAGTCACAGTGGTAAGATGACTCTTGCCAGAGCTTCAGCTAAGTGGGGAAAAGGTAATAGATCAGTTTGCATTAATTTGTGCTACCCCACTCCTGACTACCCTGCTCCAGACCTAATGCTGCACTTGGGACTAAAAATTGCCACTATGTCCCTCTATAAGCTGATACCAAATTGGGTCATTTAAAGTATTCCAAACCAAAAAACCCCAGAGATCCAATGTAAGTTGGCTGTGTAGCAGCTGCAATGTAAGTATCATCTGATGGGAAGTAGAATGAGGTCATTTTAGTTAATTCCACATGCAATTAGATCAATTAGATCCCACAGAAAATGGCTGGCCTTAAACCCAAATTATAGATGCTGAAGTGGTGATCTTCACAGCTGCACACACACAGATTTCAGGCTCCCTCCCCTCAAATTCTGAAAATCAGGGGAGGTTTTCCTTTCTGTCTTTTCATATGGCTAGCAGCTCCGTTATGGACCCTCACAATGAGGGAAAAAGGTGGCATCACACAGGTTGCAGCCTGCAGCCCAAAGCAGTCAGCTGGCACCATCCCCTTTGTTTTCACAGCAGACACAGAGAAACTCTCTCTAACAAACTAATTTCAAACAGAACAAGCTGTTTGACAATTATATTTCCAGCCACTCTCAAAACACTATAGCAAAAAACCCCCAAAATTTTCAATAAATAGAAAATAGATGATTGTTCTAAAATGACAGCTTTCATGTTGCTTATCCTCAGAACTTATGCAGTATGAAGTAAATTTGCCACAGGTTAAAAATGTAAAATCTTTAAATACATAAAACCCTAATGAAAAACCTTGTAACATTTCCCTTTTCCCAATTCCCACTTATTTTTATCTTCCGAGCAGACAATTTTGATTATAATTACAGTGGAGAATAAAAGCTATTCCAAGGTTTGACAACACTTCTGTTCTCAAACAACCATCTTAAACCTACCCAGGCACAAGTTGAGGACATTTTCCTTGTCCTCTTCGTTGTTACTTGGAAAAAGATCTCATCTCCACCAGTTACATCCTCTTTTCAGGGAGTTGTAGGGAGCAAGAATGTCTCCCCTCAGCCTCCTTTTCTCCAGGCTGAACACTCCCAGCTCCCTCATCTGCACCTCATTAAATTTGTGCTCCAGATTCCTCACAATATCACGCTCTTCAGATGTGGGACTACTAGAACACCACTGCACAAATCCTTCAGTCTTAGTGCAGAGAGGGCCCTAGTCCTGACACTGCTGTTCACTTGCTGTATAGCTATACAAATAGTAGCTTGCATCTCATTAATTCTTGAGGAAACAAAAACATCCTTCTTGCATACCAAGCTTCTGTTCTCACGCTTAGTTAGGTCACAGTCTCTTGAGTGTATCTCAACAAAGTAAGAAAAACAACTGTTAGTCTTCTTTTATTTTCCTTTTCAGTTCACAGGGGTTGAAATAATAGGGGCTGCTGTGCTGCTGCCAGGTGAAATGCTCTTGGACAGACAAGAGCTGCAGGCACACAGTGACACGGGTGCCATGCAGTGGTCTAAAGACTTTTGGATGTTGAGTTGAGATAAAGAGCTCCAAGGAGGGTATGGAATGTGGCCAGACTTCTGGAGAAGTTTCTGGAAAGAACTCCATGGTCTGTGCCTGGGTCTCCTTTTGAATGGTCAGCACTTAATTAAGAGCAGATGGAATACCAGGAGGAATCTAGCAAGTGCACAATATTGGCAATCAGCTCCAAGGATCAAGTCTTGCACTTATTCTTGAAGCTCAGCATACTAATCCGGCCATATACAAGGAGGCAAGATTAAAAGGAAAGATTTCCTTTGGGATCCTTTTCTAGTGCAAAGGTGTAGGTCCAGGTGCTGCCTCATTCAGAGCCCTGAACTCTCAGTGTCAATACATAGCCCACTATGCTCTTGCGCCTACCTTCTTTTCTATTTGTAATTATTCCAAATTCATACAAGAAACTGCTAATGATGGGAGAACATTAGTTATTTTCCATTTCATAATTAATGCTTTCTACTCCTCTCATCATAAGGTGTCTATTGTGGAATTTCCTCTACTTTGCCTTGAGCAGAAAGATACCAGATTTGACAAATTACTGTTCAGCACCAGTTTGGAAAACTCTACAACGATGCATACAGCCAGTGTGAACACACAGCCAGCAGCTGAATGACATCAGAAATTGTCAGTGCATTTTATATGACTGTGTTTTTGGAATGTAACACCATAAACAGCAGTCTGCTCTGGAATCAGGCAATTGAACAAAGTCAACGTCCATTTTCTTGCTGATACTATGGAATGAATTGAAAATGTTGGTAAATTAACATAAAAAGATCTATTACAAAGATGACAGAAGGTACAACTTTTTAATAGGATGTGTGATGGCAGAGAGAGAGGGGAGATTCAAGCAAGAGTTTGGCACAACCGAAAGTTGTAATATCTTTCTTCCATGAAGGTTTCCTCATATCAAAACATGACAGTGGAACTATTTGCTCTGTGAGAAAAATTCAATCCTGTACATATAATACCTCTAACAGGTTGGCTGTTCTCTCCTAATTATGGCTAATTATTTTGAAGAGCCTTATAGGAATGTAGTATCTTAAGCCCTTTGGTCCTTCTGATTTAACTTTACTGAGTGTGAAGATTATTGAGGACATGATGAGAAAATGAGTGTCAAAATCTCATAAGATGCACTTCATCTTAGGAAACTAAGATGAAAATAAGTCTTCAAACATTTTTAGATGACCTCCTGTTTGGAGAATACAAGATTGCAGGCTGCCTCTGGGCTCAGCTGGGAGCACTTGATGCAGAATATCTCAGGCTCTTTCTTCTCTTCCCACATCTCATTGTTTCGATGCCAAAATAAAATAACCAGAAACCTATTTTTATACTAGATTGTTCTAGCTAAATACATCCATCATCTTCTGAAGATGTTACACACAGTTGAACCTTCTCCTTCCATTCCTAACCAGGCTCTATTTTGTGAATACGATTTGCTGTCCAGACAGAAACCAGCAAAGCTGACTATTCATCAGAGCAGAAGAAACTTAAGTTTTAAGTTGCTCAGTTTACCCCTCCATTTTCTAGTGTGAATCCAGAGAAGAGATGCCGAGGGAGCTTTGCACCCTACTGCCACTGCTTGGCAGTCTCTGCACACTAGATTTGTCTAAGTTATTTCTGTTGAAAGCATCTATAAATAGCTTGTGTAATGCCTCAAATGTGTTGTGGAATAATTAGGAGTTTTGCCTGACTGATTAGAAGAAGTAAAAACTCTGAGAAATGAGCTTAGAATTTTACATAGTAATAAAGGATGAGAATTTAAGGGCTCTGGATCTATTTGTGTGCTTAAAATTAAGCACATACTCAAGTTTCTTGAGCTATTTTGCCTGTGAAATAACGTTGGTGTATTTTACTATTACAAGAATGACCACAAAACGTTTCATGTCACAGAGAGCGTATGTTAGATCAGAACCTTTTGTTACTATCAAGTAGTTTATTCACCAGTGTCCTTTTATTTGATGTGTTTGTATTCCCTTCCTTTCCATACACAGAATCAGGAAGCAATTTCTTAGATGTCTAGAAAAAGAAAAAAAGGCAATTGTGTGCCAGGGAATAGACTACAACATCCTTGGAGCAAAAGATGTGGCAAAGTTGAGCTTACATGTTGTGTACACTTTTGTACCTTGTATCCAAATGAGCATAGTGGAGTTAAAGAGCTCTATAAGGACAGCTATTCCTTCTTAGCCATTAAGCAAAAGAAGCAATTACTTAGCAGTCAGCTCTGGTATTTGAAAGGCAAAGGGATAACAACAGAGAGCTTCCCTCATGTCATAGGAAATATATATACTTTGGAACTAATAGTAGCCAGAATGAATGACAGCTGTATGGAAAGTGGTGAGGTCGTCAGCTAAGAAATGCTGTGCTTCTTCCACAGCATAGAAACAGAGCAATCATCACACTCAAATTCATTGTGTTCACCAAAGTGCACTCACCAGTGTGATTTACACTCAAGACAAGAAGGATATGCTTATAGCATCTCTAGGCTACTATATATTCCTTTCTAGATATGGATCTGTTCATTACAGTAGTACATAGGTTAGATTTTCTTCTAGTCGAGATCAAAGCTCTTTATCTCTCAGACCTGATGAGGTGCTGTTTGAAGCATTTCACTAAAATAGCTGAATGCATTGTAAAAAGTGTGTAGTTGTTCTGTGTACACGGTATTTATACTTAGTATTTGATTCCATGGGATTGGCACTAGGAGAACAGGTTTGCAAAGCTCAGCTGGTTTTTTTATGAAATTGTAGATGGGTGATGGATTATTTGGTGGACGTACACTTAGGGCTAGACTCATGGAATATCTCTGAAAACCTCTTAAGTGTTCCTTTTGACCAAGAACAGAGCTGAAGCTCCTTATATTGCTCTTTTTTCAGCTTCTGAGAAGTGATGCAAGATGAGATTTCAATGTGAGATGAGAGGATTAGGTGAATCTCATGCCTTTTCACAAAACCCCACAGTCCTTTGCTACAAAGTCAGTGCAACAGTAGAAGCTTTTATTACTTTGAGTATCAAGTTCTGTTCGGGATGTAAATTGTGTGTGATACCTACTGAAATAGCTTCCGAATTAGTGTCTTTCATTCCTATATATCACAAATCAAAGAAGTTTTCCGAGTTTTTTCTGCTAAAACCCAGACTGAAATTACCTTCTGTAAATGAGAACCCTCAGGGAGAACTATCCTGATGCCCACTGAAGTCACTGAACAGTATAAGGGTCCTTCAGTGTGTATTTGCTAAGAGGCAGCTTTGGCTTTGCTCACTATTTAACCCTGTAGAAAGTCTCTCCCAGGACAATGTACAAGTCAGTTGTTTCCTGTTTCTACTAGTCACTTGAGAGCTGAGCATCTGTTACTTAGCAACTCAGGAGGCAATTTTGGAGCCTACACCACCCTTGCCACTCTTTTCTTCCAAACCTGTCACAAACCCAGCTACTCTGTGCAAGTAATCCTTCTCACAAAGGCAGCAGGCTAATGTAAGAAGATTATATATTTCCCGAAATAAAACTTAATTTCAACACTTATCTGAACTATAGCCAGGGAACGTGTAGTCTGTAATTTTCTCCCCATCCACTGGATACTTAATGCAGCAACTGAGTAGCTAAAAGCTGTTTCTAGGTCAGAGACGCACCTTGGTCTAAACATTGAAGTACAAGTGAATTCATCTCTTGGCCAAGAGTAGTCCTGCTCACTTTTGCAGGTCAGACAGACCACATCTGCATGAGATTCTTGTTCTGTTTAAGCAATTGCCAATAATCTCAAAAGCCTTAAGTTACTTGTGCACACATTACGCAGCATCTCCATAGATACTAGATGGATTTAGTTTAGTTAGATACTAATGGATTTAGTTTAAGTAGTGTCTCGCTTTGCATCATTCTTCCCAGATAACAGAAGATCATAACAACTTGCTGTAATTCCTCTATTTTAGTGTTCTGCTAATACTTCCCAATGTAGTTTGAATTGCATCTCTCAGTCCTTAATTTCTAGCAATAGCTTAGATCAGCGATTGATGATCCTACCAAAGTCATGGCTGTCTTAGTGGTTTTGTTGTCTTGCAAAAAGGACATGGCATGTTCACTTTATTTTCTGCACTTTTCACACATTATCTTCATGGGAAGAGGTACTGCAGATGTTAAGTCATGCAGACGGACTTTTTTAATCACTGCATCATCTGATATAAATTTGGTTTATATTTTTTATTCTAGTTTTCCTGACAGTTACTGTTCCAAAAGGAAAAAGATTTTGCTTGGCATTTTAAATTACTTTTTTGAAGCTTTCTTAAAGATTCACTGAAGCAGAATGTTTACACACAGAAGAGAGATTTAAACCTGTTGCATGTGTAACCAGATGAAGCTTTTCCAAAAAAATAATTTAAGTAAATTGCTTTGTGAGCAATAATGCTTCCCAGGAGCTCTATGATTGTCATAGTAACAGCTACTTCCTACGTGACTGACAGTTCAGCACATTCAAACATTTTATCCTTGGCTTGATAGGCAGGAGAGTTCACAACTTTTCTTTTCCAAGTAGGACTGCCAGGTTTAAATACTCAATCACTTCTCTCCTCTATCTCATCATCATCTACTTGGAAAGAAAGGTATTTATGTTCACTTTCCATGGAAGAAGAAAGTATAATGAAATATGCAGTGACAGTAAGAGTAAGGAAATACCCAAAGCATCTGCTCAACTATTTCATGAATATTAATAACAGATTTGGCAACACATCTTATTTGGTAGAAAGCTAATACAAACAGACAACTCTGCTTTTGAAAATATGTATGTACAGGTTTGAGTACAGCCCTACAACAGTGCATCAACATCAGGAGACCAGTCAATTATGCAGAAGAAACAGTTACTGCAGAGGTTATCCTGTAAAGAGAAGAACCATAGAAATATGTAGCTGACTCCAGTGACTAGCACTGGCTTATTTCTCTTATGGGTTTATTGTTGTGAAGCTGTTTTAACAACTTGATGTGGATAGGAAGCTGATTAATTCAGTGTTTCTTCATCTCTAAATTAATAAGAATGCAAAGTTTCTTTTTAAGAAATGTGTGCAGGTAATCATATTTGCCACAGGCACCTAAAGAATGTTACTACACTCCTCCTATTATTTCCTACCATTCATGGTAGCCATGTCTGGCTTTCATATGTGCTTTCAACAGCATTTCCCAGGTCATAGGTTGTATTTCCTACAGACTTTGTGCCCAGGTGGTTAGAGTACTTCTAAGACATCCTATTCACAGCCCTACTTTCATGTGTGAATTATAATTCTTTGTTTAGTGAAGGAAAGACCACAACAATTAAATTTATTTCTGGTATTAAATTGGGATTTTTGCTTTTCTTCTCCATGCTTAAGTTTGGCATGTTGGTAGGTAGCTTGAAACTGCAATGGTGGCATTTATACACAAAAAATAGCCCCTGGAACATAGCTGGAAGACACTGATGAAATGAAAGTATTTGTTGCCAGAAAGTGATGGATGTTAGTTTTCTGTAAGAACTGCCACAAAACAGGTCATTTAATCTGAAGTCAATTGCAATTTAATATCTCGGTAGTTTGAAAGAAAAAAAATCAATACTTTAAATACCAAAGAAATCTTATTTGAGAAAGACTTTAAATAGCTATAAATACTGCCTATAATTAGATTGTGAGATGCAGCCACAACCATATTACTTCACTCTCTAAGATTATAACAGTGTAATCAACTGTTAGAATAGCTCAGCAAGGGAAGTAATAGACCATATTGATAGGGCCTTTAAATCAGCCTCACCATCTTCCTAAAAGAATGCATTAGAAGTCATTAGTCTGACTCAGCCATCACTCTGGGAAGTAACTGGCTCATGGTAGGTAGAGGCCAGATAAGAATTGCAAGTACATCTTCATCACAAGCTACTGGAAGATTTACTATAAGGAAAATAACCCTGAAATATTGATAGTGAAAACTACACCTCTAAGGTTCAAAAGACCCACAGTTTCTGAAAAACAGCTGCAATTTAAGCACAAAGATGAACAGTATCAGAAGTAGTGGCACAGTGGTCAACATGCTGGCTCAGGGCAAGTGAAAAAGCAGCTCCTTGGGGTCATGAGGTAACTCAGCTTGTGTTGATCAAATACCCTTTTATCTAAGCAAAACTCAAATCTAGCACATGCCTTACAGAAGAGATTGGCAAAGCAGCTTTTCATATTGCCTCATTTTCAACAGTTTAGTTTGTGAAAACATTAGGTCATCTAAACAGATCCCGGTGATGAGCTTAAAGACATGGAACAATTGCGGAGTGTCCAGAGGAACACCATAAGGATGATGCAATGGCTGGTGCACCTCTCCTACAAGGACAGGCTGAGACAGCTGGGGCTGTTCAGCCTGGAGAAACCTCAGCAACTGCTCAGTACCTGAAGGGGCTACAGGAAAGCTGAGAAGGCGCTGTTTGCCAGGGCACGGAGCAACAGTACAAGGGGCAATGTTTTGAAACTGGAGCAGGGCAGGATTAGATTAGGCAATAGAAAGAAGTTCTCTTCTATGAGGGTGATGAGGCATTGGAACAGGTTTCCCAGAGGCCTCATCCCTGAAGACATTCAAGGCCAGGCTTGCTGAGGCTCTGAGCAACCTGATCTAGTGCAGGATGTCTCTGCTTACTGAAGGGTGGTGAAGTAGATGGACTTTGAAGGTCCCTTCCAACCCTACAAATACACAATTCTCAAGCGGTGTAAATAGTCTAGAAGAACTGTTGCTATCAGCAGTAAGATTTAAAGTTGCAGGTTGGCATGAGCTTTAGACATCAAGAAGTAAACTAGGGATGTAAATTTTATCCTGATGAACAGTTACTGAATTTCTTTTGTAGGTATCACTACAGAACTTTTAGAAAAGCACAAAAAGGTGGCTACAATCTGTTACTTTATATCAAGGGAAGCAGCCCTAATTTGCAGTGTTACAATACAAAGAATTAAAATGCTTTCCCAAAATCAATATTTGTGCTCTGGAACAGGACAGTATGTTGTCTCTGATCACCAGATTCTTGCTGGTAAGAGCTGCATGAAATCTTTATCCAAACCCAGAAATAACTAGAAAAATACATAGTAAAGAAAAAATACCAGGCTACTTGCTTGCTCTCTGAGCTGGTATCAGACCTAAACTTTAATGGTTTTCAGTTTAAATTTCATGCTGCATAACCTTACATTAACTGTGCTATTTCTATCACATCAGAGTGCATGAACAATTAAATGTGAGGAAATAATTTCCACAAAGCAAGAAACATGCCAAAGCCTTCTAACTGGGTTTAGGCCTCTACTCATTCCCAAAGATTTTAAGAGAATGAGGTATTTTTTCCCTAGATGTACATAAGGATCTAAACATAGGATATTTCTATTCCTAACACCTTTCTGCTTTTTAGCAGATATGGGATAGCTAAATACAACAAGGCAGTTCTATGCTAGATTTGAACCAACTCGTAAAGTCCCACTGAGTTCCTGAAGTGCTTATGATTTCTGGGTCACCTGTACTGGGATGCTCCAGGAACAGATCTCACCCAGATGGGAGTCATCACTGTCAAATTCTAAAGAAGCAAGTAGGAAAAAACATGACCTGGTTGAAGATGTCCTTGCTCATTGCAGGGGAGTTAAACTAGGTGGCCTTTAAAGGTGCATTGCAGCCCAAATCACTCTATGATTCCTCATGCACGATAGACTCTTGTTCTGTGGCTCTGACTAGACACTTGCATTACCCAGCAGATTTAGCAGTCATAACAACCTCAGTCAGATGAGCTTAAATTCATGCAAAAATTTGATAATGGACTGAGGACAGTATTTGTAGCTTCACTGGTATTGAAGAGAGCTCTCACTTGGAAGCATTTCAAAATGCACTGCACATACCAAATTAAACTTAGCCCAGAAAGATGATCTCACCATTTTGCTTTAAGAACTCTGCTAGATTAAGCAGGAAGATTTTAATGAAATCTCTTAAGCAGATTTTCATAAAGTCAACACAAACTTTTCATGGGGAGCTCTTCTAGACTACTCACTCTGCAAGTTCCTTTTTAGAAGATTTTTTTCATCCGGATTTATGAGAGTTATGAAAATTCATATATATGTGAGTACAGGTATTGCTAGTGGAACAAGCAAATCCATCCCTTAAAGCAGGTAGTTGCCTCATCTTGATAGGAAACTTTGTTCTTCACTGGCTTTATAATCTCAGCTCCAAGAACTTTGTGTATATCAGACAACCATTTAAATGGATCTGAGGTCACTTTGAGCTACTTGCACAAGTCCAGGGCTGATCACCAGGCTGATAGAAGAAGCTAGATAAAAATTGTGGCCATTATAACACACAGCTCAGAATGTACAACTGAGCTGCCTCCCTTGAGAGCAATTTGATCTGGTTGAAAGTGTTCCTGCTTACTGGAGGGGAGCTGGAGTAGATGACCTTTAGTAGTCCCTCCCAACCCAAACTATTCAACAATTCAAAGAGAATATCTGTGACAATCCCCACTGGGTTACAAAAACCCCTTTAAATAAGGTCTTCTAGAGTGGAGATAAGCTAGAGAAGTCACAAAAAAAGTCTTATAAATTAGTTGATACTGTTTTAAGGAACAAGTGGGGTTGGACATAAGCACAAAACTGCTTCACTCTTCTGTAGAAGCAAGTTTGTATTTACACTAGAGACAGAGCAGTTTTCTAACCTAACAGATGTAGCAGATCATGTCACCTGCTCAGCTCAAGGAGCTGAAGCTCCAGAGCAGAAATCTCTTATGCTTCCCTTGCATCAAGACATCAGTTACCTCCCACAAAGAACACTACATACACTTCAAAATTTTGCCAATTAGTGTGAGCACAATTTTGCCACTGTGGTTTGTAGAGCTTGCAGTTAAGTTCACCAAACAAGCTGCAAATATAATTAAACTTCTAATCAGGAAAGAAATCAAAATACCTTGAAATAGACCACAATCACCTGTTACAACAAAACTTTTATTTTTATTAGTGTTTAATTGTAATAAAGATAGAACTTCTTTAATGCACTAGGGGGGAAGCTGATAAAGTGAGGCAAGATAATATATTTATGACTGAACAAGACCATCATTATTTGGTGAATAAAAAAAAGACACTGTTGGGATGCTTAAACAAAAAATCCACTGAAAAAGGCTTGTACTATATCACTACTGACTGAAAAGAGCTTGTCTTCATCAACAGTCCGTTCCCCCTGCCTCCCCAGTGGTTGCCCATTTAGAAGAAAACATCACAGAGCCCTGAAAAAATGTCACTGATATTTGAGTTTGACAGCAGCCTTTTACTCTTAGCAGGTTAAATGATTGAAATGTCTCCACCTTTTGGGTCACGTAGACACACCATACAGCTCTCACTGAGGGCATCACTGTTCCCATTCACAAGCCTGTGACATCAGGAAGAGTCACCACCATGAAGGTGGTGAGGCACTGGAACAGGTTCCCTAGAGAAGTGGTAGATGCCCCATCCCTGGAGACATTTGAGGCTAGGCTTGATGAGACTCTGAGCCTCCTGATCTAATGCAGTATGTCTGTGCTCACTGCAAGGGCTTGGACTAAACAGCCTTTGAAGGTCACTTCCAACCTTGTGATTCCATATAGATCTCACTGTTCTCTGCATGCCTTTAACACCAAACCTAAACGTAAAGCTGAGTCTAACATATCCAGTCCTCTTAGAATCATAGAATCATAGAATAGTTTGGGTTGGAAGGGACCTTAAAGATCATCGAGTTCCAACCCCCCTGCCATAGGCAGGGACACCTCCCACTAGACCAGGCGGCCCAGTGCCCTGTCCAGCCTAGTCTTGAACACCTCCAGAGATGGGGCATCCACAACCTCCCTGGGCAACCTGTTCCAGTATTTCACCACCCTCACTGTAAAGAATTTCTTTCTTATGTCTAGTCTAAATCTATCCCCCTCTAATTTATATCCATTGTTTCTAGTCCTCCCATCCGATATTATGTTAAAAATTCCTTCCAATCACATTCTGTAGGACCCCCTCAGGTACTGCTAAGTTACTATGAGGTCCCCTCTGAGCCTTCTCTTCTCCAGGCTGAACAACCCCAACTCCTTCAGCCGGTCCTCA
>VZTY01030593.1:193359-224974 GCA_013400935.1 Turnix velox | reverse complement strand
CTCCACTTCACCCTTTAGCTCAGTCACAAGGCTGTNCTCAGGCACTCGCTGCATCCAGTGGTCTGGACACCCACATCTCTGCTCGGGGCTACTGTCTGAGTGCCCACACTTTTCCTACCCCCAGCCTTCCTTTTTCTATAAACCATGTCTAATGAGGACAGTCTAATCCTTCTTATGCACCGGTTGAGGCCGCCCTGACCTCCCGCACAGGCTGCTGCACGCGCTGCCTGCTACAGTTTTTATTGTTTTTGTCGAGCAGCAGAGGCGGTGTGAGTCTGCGCGGCGATGGCCCGTTGGCGCGTTAGCAGCTCGTTTAAATCTCCTGCCGAGCGAGCGACAGCACCCCCACCACTGCCGGGAGCCACTGCTCTCTCTTTTTGGCTTCTAGAAAGCCCTGGAAAGGAGCTTCTTGCTGTTTTCTGACGAGAGTGACTCAGACAGTGAAGGCTTCCCCTCACCGGAGCTCGTCTGCTCGGCGATACTTGTGGTTATAATTTACTCAGCAAACAAACCTTCGACTTGTAATTTGCTTCTGATGTAGCCTAAAAGCACTTTATTATATTAAAGCTCATTGATGCCTGTAAGGCCCTTTTACCTACCGCTATCTCAAGTGTAGTGAAATAATGTAATACTGATCTCCAAGACTTTTATTCCATAATAAATGTTTTTCTCACTAAATCAATTCAAAGGCTAATTGGGGTGGAAGGTGACTATCTCTAGTGGTTATAAATACATCTGCAGCGATGTTTAACGAGACCGAACAAGAACTCGGTCTAGCCTTAGAACGGCAGAGATGGACTCAAACACGTAGTCAATGGTGCCATCAAGTGGCAAGACTTGCAGTTGCAAAACCACCAGTATCCAACTCAGATTTCCTCGCACGTACTCACTTCCCACTCCGCAGGAACGTAAGGAGATGCACGAAAAGCATTTGGCAGGGAAACAAAGATTCTTTTGTTCAACTCCGTGTATGTCCCGTAGATTCCAACGTCCGAGCAGCTCTACCAGCATTCATTGCCCAAGATCCCTCAGCTCTGCTGAGGGTCTGAATATCAACTCATAAACATCTACTGGAGTCAGGGGTGTAAAAAAAAAAACAAAAACCCAAATATCCCACAATGATTTAAACTATACTAGACCCGAAGGTCTAGACAGACTAGAAAAAGTTGTTGACTTCCTGAGTGCCTTTTGGACTACAGATTACATTAGTACATTATTACATTCTGAGTTACCCAAAACTGAGTTACTCCTTTCCACTTTCTGAAATAAGCTTCCACTCATACCAACCCAGAAAAAAAATGGAAATAACTTGGAGTTATATTGAGCATATAATTTACAGTGTTATGTACACTTCAAGAGTTTCAGGTGCCAGAGAAAGACAAAGACCCTCAATGTTCATTTCTAGAGAGTCCCCAAAATATGTACAGGCAAGGGCTGTTAACAATATTCCAGTAAGCTAAGTAGAACAGGACATCCAATATGTAGTAGTTCAAAATACAGTTAGGAAAAAAACAAACAACCCACACGAAACAGGTGGTAAGGCTCTCCTTAGACAGTAAAATTTAAAGTTTTTTGGGGCTGAAGAGTATTTACAAGCATTTTTTTTCAGTTTTTGCCTAACAACAAAACATGGAGATATGAGAAATAAAGCTGCTTGTTTTCTACCACAAAAGTTATGTGAGGCAAGACCTGCTCTATTTACTTGTTTTGCCTGTGGAAAAGTCAGACTAAGTGAGGCCAGTGACTCTTTCCATGAATCATTTCTGCAAGGGCAGCCTGCAATGAAGTGTGTCTTCCTCTTGAAGAACAGGTGATCTAAACCAATTATTTTGCAAACTCCTGCAACTTTTACCTATCACCAGCCAGACTGTTACAAGCATTACGATACAGGATATTACACAGATCATACATAGAAAACGTTAAGTATACACTAAGAAAGCAGCCCATATAACTTCCATAAGGCATTACTCTGTAGAATTTTACAACCAGAGATTTAAAATAGCCAACTGTTGATATCACAGAAGACTGAATTTAATGCAGCTAGGTTCCAGATTTTTGCTGTCATGTGCCCAGTGTTGCAGTAAGTAAACAGTTCATAAACTAAGTTATGATGTTAAGGCAGTGGGCAAGCAACTTGCATGCTGTCTGTTATTACTGAGTGTTTGTATGCATAATGGCAGAAGACAGTATTTCGTTTGCAAACATGAATGCTGTAAGATTATACTTCACATTGCAAGTAAAGACAAGCCTTGGTATCAGTTATGTGCAGGTGTCAGAATATGCAGGTTAAAACAAGCACTACAATAGAAGTGGAACCCAGAGGGAAAATAGCATCAAGAAGACAGACAAAATGAGCAAAATAAAGTTAGTATAAGTTGCAAATACGTAAAGGTAAGTATTAGCACTTTCTCTAGCTACAGTGTAAATAGTCAGAAAAAATAAGCTTATAGAACTTTTTCAAGACCTAAGAATTCACACTGAAAATAAAAAACTAATGTGGAGAATAAAAGTTCTATTGAGAAGGCTGGTTGCTAAGTAGGGATGGAACATTACAAACAAAACCAAAGTACCATCAAATGTCATGCATATGCTGCAGCATTAGTATTGCTCCTTTCATGTGTTGCAAGATCACAGCTGGTGATTTCTGCCTGAAGCACTTTTAAACAGATGTACATAATTAGAAGACAAATTAAGAGACAGCATCTTCTAAATTTAGTTGCTGCTCAGAAATTGAGACTTTCATTGCTTACAGAAAGTTCTGAAACATGATCAGTTGAGGAAAAATCTAACTGGTTTGCATAGCATAACGAGATGTGAACGATGAGAAACTAAGTGTGAAGAACATATGCAAGATGTCAAAGCAGGCATACAAAACAGAAAATACAGCAAGTGCTCATTCCAGATTATTTTCCTTCACGTGGAAACAAACCCAGAACAAAAATAAACAGGAAAAAACACACAGCACACTATATTAGGGGGTAGTTAATGTGCTATTGCAACCAATTCTACAATCAATTCAATTAATGTTGCAGCCTTTTCTGAATACCCTTACTACTGCCATGCCATGCCAAAGCAGTAGAAGCAAGATCTGAGAAATCAGGCTCTAGCACTGTGAACAGGCATTGCTGAAGTAGTTTTTTGCCTAAGGCAAGTTTCTAAAATCCTGGTATCATCATCACACTAGTAGACCTTAGAGTTTGCACTTTTAGCATGCAGGAACAGAACCTGTGACAAGTAGAGATGGATGTTTTATAGGGAACAAAACCATCCTTTACAAGTAGCATTTTATAAGCTTGCATTCTGAGTATCAGCCTCTGAAGTCCTACAGTTAATGCACAGAATTACCAGTTCTGTCACAGATACAGATGTAAGTTCAAAGTCAAAAAGTAATCAGGCAATAGAATAGAAAAAAAAAGTAATGGAGCTTATTAATTGATAAATACTTGTAAGCGAGAAAGTTTTGAACTGTGGAATGGTGAAAGAGGGGACTGTACTGTGAGGAGAAGTATTATAAGTTTTTGGTTTTCTCATATTCTTTCTTAGGTATCACTGATGCTGAGAGACTATTCTGCTAAATACATAATCATTCCGCTGCAAGAAGGCTATTCATGTAACTTTCAAAATTTGTCTGTTTTCACTCTTTGAATTAAGCACATCTGGGAAGACTACATTTGAATAAAGTCACAAAAATTCATTAGAAATGTTCTTGTAATAACTTGCCTAAGCTGATACTGCTTGTGGTTTCTGATAAACCAACTCAATTTAAACACACTTCATTAAAATCTTCTCAGCCATTGAGTGAGACAACCATGCATCTTCACACGAAACACTGTCTAGAAGTGATCTGCTGAGCTTCTATGCTAACTAATTTTGTGCTGTTAGCTCTACACCTTCTTTCACAGATAATGATACCTCCCTGCTATACTGCTCTCACATGAGAGCTTGCATAATGTAAGGTGAAAACAAGTTCAATGTCAGTGATGCCCATAAACTAACCTCTTAAGTTCTGCTAGTAAAAAATGTTTGAATCTATATCACTAGAATACTTCAGTAAACACATAGTTAAGACTGCAAATATTTCAAAGTTGAAAAACATAGTTATTGTAGCTATTTATCTATATTTTTTAAATTTTTATTTTATCTGAAATCAGCATTCTGCCCAAAAAGACAGATAATTTTTGAGATATGGTGCAATCATCCATATGAGAGCAAAGGCAGTTTTTCTGATGAATGGGGACTTAATTTATATCGCATGTTCTCCAGCAGAAGTGCCCTGCTTTTGTTGTACTGTGTTGCCATCTACTAAAACAAAAACGAAATATTTTCAGTACAACAGCCTTTCTTAAATTACTCTCATAGACAGATTTGACCTGTATATTATGAATTGCATTTCATTGTAAGCTCTTACTCTTACATTACCTGGTAATTTCCATCTGCATTTATTCATGCTAAGCTTTTTACTTAACAACCATAGGACTAGAAGTGCAGTATAGCTACTGTAGAAGTAGTAGGTGATTCCAGCTTCACTTAAAAGGAATGTAGTTTTTCACTATTTCAACCTTGGCATGAATCTAAATTCCTTGATATGATCACCTGTAGTAGAGCATTTGCTGAAGTTGTTTTTTTCTCCCAAGTTCCTTTTCTCTCTTTTAAGTCAGGCATATACTTCTTCACAAGTACTGCACTGCCTATGAGATAAAACTACCAATTACACAGATTTAAAAGTTACTGAGCAATGCAGCAGGAAAGAAACCTCAAATAAAACAACCAAACTTAGTTCTGTTGAATTTTATTCGTTCATTCTTATCCCATTGGCAAATTAACTTTGCCACTCAGGAGTAATCCTTAAAAAAAATGATCCATTGTTAAACTTCATATTCTTATTAAATCAGGTCAATATGAAAAACTGCGCAAGTCTAGTCCCATGATGTGGTCAGCTCCAAATTCCATTTCACCTGGACTGTTGTGCCTCAGTGCATAGTCAGTCATAAGTAACTATATGTACTGTACAACTTTCTGCATTATACATTCGTGCATTAGACTTCTGAAGTTATTGGAAGGCTCAGAACAGCAGATAGTTCTATCCTGAAGAGACCACCAGCAAAATTTAACCTCCATCTTCCTATTTTTAAACATTAGCTCCTTTTTCTTTAAGCAGAAAAATGTATCTAGAAATAAAGTTAATGTTACTTGTGCTCTGTAAGTATGCTCACAGAAAATGCTGTTATAGAACATAAAGCTCATTAAAAAGCTAAATGTGTAAATATTTACGAGATAATTCCCAAAACAACAAATTTGCAGTCTTTTTTGCAGACCATTTTCATGAGACACTTGTTGAATATCCATAGGATGCTGCCATTTACAGCACATTGAACAGAAAATCAGTAGTTGGGTTGAAGGCTTTGTGTGTGCACGTTGTTCACAACTTTTTTTTTAAAACATCTTATTTTAGCTGAAAAAGAGTGTTTTCTGAAGCACTTGTTATAATTTTGTTACAGTTCACAATAAATCTTAAGAATCCAGTGTGATGATCTATCAATTCCGGGGGCAAATTATTCAAATTTTCCTGCTGTGTCCCTTTGGGATATCCCCAGGAATAACTTGAACCCATTATTCCTCATCTTTTCCATGTGACTTCATGGGTAAAGGGAGTTTCCATCTTCTTTGTAACCACCCTTCAAATACTGGAACATGGTGATACATATCTTGAAATCAATATATATATATAGATGTTACAAGACAGATATATTCTATTTCAGTAGAGATATATTCTGTATCAAGATACATATCTAAATCTTAAGGTTAGGCCCTACTGCTTCAACATAAGGCATCCTGTGCTGATCTTATGCAAGAAATGACATCTCACTGGCAAAGCTCATTTCTTATTCCTGGCAGTATAAGACATACTCAACTACAAGTCACCGGACTTTCCATTTACAGCTGCTTCAGGAATCATTGTCCAAGTTAGGACTAAAAAACAGCTACATGACAACACAGTTTGGTCATAACTGAAAAGTATCCTAGCAAGGTTAAATTCTGCAAAGAATTGACCACATTTTAGAATACTTATATGACTGTTCACATAACACAAACAGCCAAATGGACCAAATTCAACACAGGCATTAGTGTTTACTATACTTCTATGGAATATGGCCCTTCAAAATTACTTGACTCTGGAAGAACACAGACAAATCAGTTGTATTTGCTATCACTGGCATGGGTGACCTGCTGGATCACAGTTCCAATATGAAATCAAGTATTATTGTGAGTTACCTGTAATGCTTTCTCTATTAAACATCCAGTGGTTGCACATGACTTTTAGACCAACTTTCACCTCAACTGTTATACTTGCATGGATCTTTCACCTCAACTGTTACATTTGCTGAGTGTGCCAATAACTCATCCAAGCTCATTTAGTACAAGCAAATCATGAAGACAATGCAAAATTACCTGTCAATACAAAACATTCTAAAATACTAGTCCTAAAAATATGATCTTGAATAGACTTAATTTTCTGTATCATGCAAACAAACATTGGAAAACACATTACTTTTGAAAACTATATGCATAAGGATTCTTTCTTCTTTTCAATACTGCAAAGTCTAGTAGGATTTTAATATTTCCCCTCCTATCCTTCACGCAAAGTATGCTTAACATAACAAGATCTACACGACAATAACATCAAACTCTAGTGCAGGATTTTCACTTTTGAAGCACTGAAGCCGTTTGTGGTGTACGTACAGACATATGTGAACTGTAAAATCCAGCTTAATCATAAACCAAGAAAGTGCTTGATCTCTGAAGTGTGACAGCAACAGGAATGAACTGTCTTCCTGTATTACGGTTCATATTATAAAACCATTACCCTCTACAGTACTGGAACTACAAAATACAATTCAGATCTCAAAACTGACATACAATACGGCTACCAATTAATTTGCTATGCAGATAAGATGTACTATTTAACTACCACATTTACTAAAATTATCTCAATGCATCATTCAGCATTCTCATTGGGCTAAAATTAAGACTATTTTCAACTGTGATTTTGTGCAATGCAATAGAGAGCTCAACTCTTCTCCAAAATGCCCCCTTGGCTGAGTCTCCAAACTAACCCATGTAGTTTAAATGTGCTTACTAGATGCACTAAATATTATTTTTCATAAAAAGTGAGGACACATATCATTGTTAAGGAAAAGACTTTAGCACTCTAGCAATCTCTAAAATAAAACTGTTACTCCTACTTTTTACTAATAACAGCACAAGTCAATCTGAAAAGGTACATCATAAAAATTATTCAATCAGCTGCTCAGTACTGCTCTTTACGATTCAAATATGAAATGAGTCACTTCAGTATTGATCAAATTAATCTCATCTAAGAAATAACTAACTTTAGGGCTGACTGAACTGATGAGGCAAATTAGCGTAACAGCAGCAGAAAGCAGGAATTACTGCACATTTTCTCTTTAGTTTTTTTTTTCTTAAGTACAGATATAAAAAATTTTGATAGTGAAGTGATATAATCACATACTTTCTTAAGCTATATCAAATAATCATTTAAAATGTTGAATTTTAAGTTATATGATTTTCTTTTAATTGTTTCAAGTCAAGTCAGCTAAGCCTGCTGTTGCCTCCATGGAATTTAATTAGCCACCATCATCAAGTCAAATGTATTAATATACTCAGATTTATAATTTATATAAAGCATTGTATATACAATGGTCACCTGAGCAGACTACAGATTTAGAAAAAGACTTCGTATCAAATGCTGCATTTATCTTTTGTAAAGTTATGGCTTGATATTTCTTATACTGGTGCACAAAACAGGCTGAGAATAGTTATTCTATATGACTCCTGTTATGCCAGTTTTATAAGCACTGACAAAACCCCTCCACAGACCGAGTACCTTGTACTCCAAATGAGACATAGTCTCCAAATGAGACTCCAAATCTGGCCTCCATGACACTAAAGCAAACCTTTGCATTGCCCATCTGTACAGTGAATTGCACCTGGTGTTAATGCATCTGCTACAAGGAACTACCTGTCATACTGACAGCTTCCTCAAAACTGGCATCCAATTTTCTAAAAGGCAGCTGGTAATTGCTTTGTAAAACAATATGACTTCTACAAAATCTGAAATTTGACCTGCCAGGACAGTCTTTCTCAATAACTACTGCAATTGTTTCCAAAATTAAAGCATGAACTCTTAAAAGGTTACCTAAAGCAACAGACAACAGAAAAGATAAAAGCTTCCAGAAAACAAACATAAAGCACATGCTTAGCTCTTAACAGATTAAGTACAAGGTATCTGGGAACATGATGTCTGAAATATCATAAACATTCAAGGATTCAGGCTAGAACTCTACTTTTTTGGGGGGGCTCTGTACTAGCATCAGTTGACTTCATTAGTTCAACAGGAAAAAGATATCAAAGCAAAACTTAATGGCATAACCTGAATGTATCTTCATTGATACTGACCACTCTGCTGGACAAAAACCTTCTTTAGCGCTAAAATCAAACCCTGCAAATACTGTTGAAAAACATGTGCCTACATAGTGGTAATTTCAGCAAATAAACTTGTATATATTAATATATTTTAAGTCTGCAACATACTCACTTTGCTATGTGTATAGGTTTCAGATCATACAAACTCTATCCAGGTCGAAAGCCTCTGAGTGTGTGTAAAATATATATACCACATGGACCTAATCTTATGAAGCAACAAATTTGGTGAAGTACTATAAAAAAGGATGTCTTCATATAAGAGTGGTCAAGCAACTTTTTAAGCTTAAATAGAAGTACCTTCATGAGTTTTAGATAATCAAATCCTCAAACTGTTGGAGTGAAAACTTAAGACGTGTTACACAGTACAGATTTGTAGGTCAAGTTCAGGTTTTCTATAACAAAACTTAATAATGAACAGTAAGAATGACAAAGATTCAAGCATTCATCCATATGAGCAGATAATCCAAATAATGAAATATACCTTCATTTGATAGGGATAAAGAAATTACAAAATTGAGTTTTTGCAAATGCAATAATAAGTGCAAAGGTGCAGAATTTCTATAAGCGTATTGAATGCTACAACAAAACAGATCACAAATACATATGCCACATGGTATGTGTGGGTAGAAAAAATTAGGAACTCTCAAAGAAATACAAAAAATGAGATAAAAATCAGATTTGTTGACCAAACTCAATCTAATAACTTCTACCTGCCATAGCATGCGTTTTCTGAAGACAAAAATGTAAAATTGGCTGCCTTATCTACAGAAATGCTGTTCTGCACACATTGTAGGCACTTCATTGGACTGTGGGGAAGTACCTGAACAGACTCTTGCCATACCACTAGATTAGCGTCATCACAACAGAACACAAGATATTTTCAGAAAAAAAAATTTTAAAAAAAAAATTGTGAAGGCTTGGATGCAAGCATACACACAGTGGAAAAGTCTAACTTGCTAATACTGCATTTGCTTTCTAAAAATAGAGTAAAATAGTTTACCAACAGATGTCTACCATTATTTGGCACTCACATTACTGTCAATCATCAATTATCTTAGAGAACATAAACAATTTAGTACTTAAAACAGATTGGCATTTATTTCGCCTTTTATAATTTCCCTGTAGATGATCTTATGAAAGTATTTAAATCTATACTAACATTACTGAAAGCACAACGGAAATCATACAAACTTCTATATTCTTTCTACAAACACTCTTTCTACAAACACTCTTTCTACTGCACTGCATTTCCATTGTAGGTATAACAACGCAGTTTTCAAACCCAGAAGCTACAGAACATACTTTCTACTCATTAGTATCACTAGCATTTAGACAGCTGTCAGCATTTCATCAGCTTCATCCATATCCCTATGCATAGAGCAATAGCAGAGGTTACTGTAGTTGCACTGCATAAGTATTATCACCAGTAATACTGGAAGAAAAGAAAAATCAATGCAGATGACAAAAAATTTTATTTTTCTACACTGCTGCTCATCTTTATTTTTCTTCTGCATTTATGAAGAGAACTGGGTTTTATGTGCCACTATTTAACTCAAACAATGACAGCTCTCTCGAGCTAAGACACTGCTAGTACTGCCTAGAACAGAAGAAGTGCTTTTCAAGTTTAGCTGCACTGAAGTTGATGTCAACTTGTACCATGTAATACATGGGTTCATTTGTTGATGGTCAAAGAAGCACTCATATTCGACATAACCTTAAAGCTTCCAAGCAAGATGAATTACAGAAACAGAACAGTTGCATAGCCACCAAATCAGAGCATAGAGGCATGATGTAATTTTCAAGGCAATCCTTGGAAAACGCATGGTTATTGGGGAGGTGGTGGGATTTTCTCAAGTTCACAAGACAGAAGCTGAACAAATAAGCAATTCCCCATGTTCTGGTTGGTTCTAGTCATTTGTGGTTCTGAACACTTTTCCTTGACTTCTGTTTCAAAAGGCCGCAGCACCTGCAAATGCAATATTGCATATGTGATATAAAAAGTCAGAAAACTTTTATTGTATTTGTTTCTCTTTAAGTGTGTAGTATAGGTATAGGCAGCACATGGGACACATTAAACCCTACTGTAGATAACTGAGGATTGTGAACATAACTGAAGTATGAGGTTTTGACACATTTTATCTTCTCTTAGAAATATGTACTGAACTTTACAACTGTACTATATAAGGGCATCAAAAGCACAAGCATCACAGACTGAGTTAAAAATGTATCTAAAAAAAATCAGAAATGTCCCATTACCTGAGTATTCAGCATAATACCAATTAATTTGAAAGAAGATACAACTGAACTTCACAACACTTGATTGTGTCACCTGAACTGTGCACTTGAAACACTGCTGTTGCTAATATAAGAAAACAATTTGAAGGTTCAGCAACTAGAAGTTGGAAAAATCTTTCCCAAAATATTTAGAAAGAAAATGCTCAAGAAAAATATAAGAACATTCTCATTATGTGCTGTTAAAATACTACTATAGTGAAAAATTACAAATCTGATTATATTGAAGCACATTTGTTCTTTCTCCTACTTCACTGCATACTACATGAATGAAACTAAGAGAATGTTAAAATATCAGAAAACACAAAAAGAAGTAGAGGAAGTTGGAGATAGATAATGCAGAGGAGGACTACAGAAGTCCAGTAAGTATTTTTGAGAACAATCTAAAGAGGAAAGCAACAAATAAACAAAGAAAATATTTTTATCTGAATGTAATGTTACTCTTATTATAACTAACTCCCAGCTTCTGAAGGCCATCTTTAAAATTAAAAGCTTCCCTTTAAAGCATTCACAATTTTCAAATGAAAGTGAACACGCAAGCTGTCTAACTTAACCAAGCTTAGCCCATGGAGTTCTGCAGTTTTGTTATGAAGTAGAGCACTTGCGGTGCTATATACTCAAGTCTTTTAAACTATGGAGTAAAACAGAAGTGAAACCATGAATGTACTGCATCAATAGCCTATCAGTAAGTCCTTGAGCTCATCATGAATTTTATGTCACTGAAATTCAACACGCAATCTGCTGATTTTCTCTGGAATATGGGAAATGGGGGAAATACTGGAAAATCAGACAGAGTATGAAACTAAAAATATGGCTTCACAAGGAGAGCAACACCCACAAAAAGGGGAGACAGAAGTTACCTTCTCAAAATATCCAAGGGCACCCTGTTGATCAGTCACTGAAAAAGTAGCAGTGGTCAGAGGCAGACCAGATCTGCTCTGAGAGTTACATAACTTTCAGTAGAAAAAAGACATAGGTTATTGATGGAGAGGAAGCCCAAAATCAGAACTCAACAGGGAAAACAGCACAGATACAAGGTTTTACATCTAGCAGAAATACCATAATGTATTTATTAATTTGAAAGTACTTCTGAAAGAGGCATAATTGCCGTTGAAGGCTAACTGCAACTGAAGTTCCCCCATAACTACTGACTTTTTCTTAGCATCTCCAAGCATTCTTCAAGTCTTTGATCATTACCACCCATTACCACTTAAACTTTGAATTTATACACAGATGTATGGAGGCTAATCAACTATGATCCTTCTTTCACTTTAATCTTTCTCCATGTCTTTTCATATATGTATATACAATAAACACCATAGAGAACCAAAGCATTTTACAGTCCTACCTCCTTTTCAAAATTAATTAGCCTATGATCCTGATATGAGCAAGCCCTTTCCTGGACTGCGACAGCCAATCACTTTTGTACCTGCTTCAGGTAGGGAGACTCCAAAGAAAATTATCACAAAAAATTTGTCTCAATTCATCATTTTAGTATATACAGAGGACTGGTTATGTAAGTAACTGTACTGCAAACTCCAGAGAGCATTGCAAACTTCAGGACTGTACTGGCAACTTATAAAAATGTGCATTTATCAGCTTAGATGTGGTACACCTGCAAAACTTTCCAAGGCCAAACAAATGCCAATTTAAAATATGCACATTTACATGTGAATAAGGCAGGTCAGACTATACCACCTGAGAATGAATTTTATGTCTGGAACATAACCCTGAAATTAAGAAACCCAGAACACAATCTCTTGAAGAGTATAATTTCTAATAGAAATGCAGACATGTTCTGAAGAATAACACCACTAGAGAGGATCATTATCACTTATGTATTACATCACTAGAAGATGTAACTTCAAAGCTATAGAAAGGGGTATTACTAACGAGTCTTGTATTATTCATTAGACATGCAAAATGCCCAAGAACAGATAATATTCAAAAATATCCAATTCTAGGATAGCATTTTTTCTGTTTAAAGAAAGCATTTAAAAATCACTAACCTTTCTCTGTAGGGTATAAAACATTATTACAGCTGGCAGTATAATACCAATTTATAAAACTAAAGAAACAAGTTTCCCTGTAGGAATCTCTGTATTATGGTTACAAAAATTTCTCATCCTTCTTAGAATATTTATCCTTCAAGTGCCCTTCCTTCTACTATTTGAGCAGGCCCTTGTCAGAATATGATCAGCACACATAGTTCTCATTTTTGTTTAGATAGCTTCCTTTTTATATTTGTCATCTAGCATATGGCAGCACTTTACCACAAGAATAGTAACAGGAAGAGGAAAAAAAATGCAAGACTCAAAAAGGACCAACTATCATCCTGTCTGCTCTTCTGTCCCCTGAAGGCAGAGCCTTTTGGTTATACATATTACACGTAGAATAGAAGCAACTCCTCTGATGGCAAGTAAAAACTTAAGCAAAGCCATTTGCTTGATGATAACCAAGAGACCATCTGTAGAATGCAAGATCTACAAATGCTAATTAATGCAAAACAGTGATGACTGTTTTACTGGTCAAAGTAAGTAATAAATGAAATAAACTGAAAGCCAATTTTATGAAGAAAAAAAAAACAATAAAAAAATCTACACCAAAAACCTCCACAACCAAAAAAGCCAACAAAAAGCAACAAAAGAACCCCAACCCTACACTAAGTCATGCTTGCTGCACATGTAGGGAACAAGAAGATCACAAGGCATGTAAGATTCAGAATATATACACAGTGTGCATAAAGAAACATATGTCAGACAATGGAAGAGCTGGATTGTGTCCCAGAACAATAAAATGACAGCTAAAAAAAACCACAAACCTTGATCCTTTCTTATAACATCCCACTGAAATGGGAAGAGATGATCTAACATTGAGCTAACAATGATCTAGAGATGATCTAACATTGTGTTCATAGTTACAATGACATAACAAAGCAACTTTTCCGGTCTTGTAAACCAATTTATAGCCATGGTAAGCTTCTAAAACTAAAAATCCTAGGAAAATAGTTTTTAAGAATTCTCAAGTTTGCCTCCTCAGAATATGAGGAAGTGTCACAAACAAAATACCATAAAGAGTTCAACTTTGCTTACATTGTCAGATGGAGAAAAGATTAAGAAACAGGTATAAAGTGAGAATCTCCTGAAAAACAGAAGTCTGTATCAAACATGAAAGACACTGAATACTTCCATTTCCTTACATGATGTAATACCCTGTAAATGGATGTTTAAGCATGTCTCACTACCTTCTGAATGATAACTATAATTCAAAAATGTAGTTACCTAAACTCCTGAAGTATTGTTACTGAGAAGTGATAGATGCCTATACATTCCAGGCAATGATGGGGAGAGAGAGTTACTGCTAAAATATGAAAACCATTGCTCTCAAAAAAAGCGTATGAGGAAGCTGGTTAAAATAGACACCACCAGAAAACTAATTTGTTAATTTCATGTTTAAAAAATAGAGTAGGATACAAAGACTAGACTGTTCACCTATAAATAAACCTTAATGGAGTAAAGGCAAGGCCAAAAAACTCAAGACTAGCATTTGTCCATCAATTATGCATATCAGAGGAAATTAATTTCTAGTCTATTCAAAAGGCAACTTGTTGCAGCAGTATTGAAAGTCTCTCATTTTCTGTAGATAACTAAGCAGAGGTTTACCTCTGCTAAGCTACTCAAAACACCATAGAAATTCAATCTTTTCCTATGTGTACATAAACTAGGCAGAAAGTATATCATTGTACTTAACCAAAGGGAGGGAATAGCAAGCTTCACTATGGGCAGGCTACTAACATCCTTAGTAATAATAATACCAGGTACTCTGTAAAGATGGCAGATAAAGAATGCACAATTTTTACAAATTTACAGAAATCTTACATTCCAAAATCAGAACCTGCAGAACAAGGAATCTGATAAAAATCTTTACTTTGAGAAATTTCTTGTTACATAAGTTAAAAAAATGGATCCTACATGACTTACTGCTGTTAAGGAATGCTTACAGAATTCCTCTGCTAATATATCCTTCATACCTGAGTGCCTCTATTTTATGATAAACTACATCCACACTACTGTAAAATAATTTTACAAGATCAGCTACAAAGGGCAACTTGCTGGAAGTTAATGTTACCTTTAGCTATCAACTGTATTCTTCTGTACTACTTGAGACTCTATTGCTGAAATCTATATACATTAATTGTCCAACCCATATTAACAGACCTTTAAATTTTACAGTTCAGACTTTAGGAAACCCTGAAGTTATGTTTTAGTAATTAGTTAGCAAGTTGTCAAAGACTAATGCTCTGGTAAATATTATGCTTACAGATATAAAGGCCAAACATATGGTAGTAGTTATTATTTGCTCATATTAAACAAGTTATTTTCTAGATGTTAATATATTAGTTGAATGCTGTAATACCTGAAAATAAAATTCAACCCTATAAAACAGGATAGCAAGCAAGAAAAAACATATGACTCACTACAAAGGATTAAATAAAGTACAAGTCAGACTACACAGCTTAGAAGCAAGCAAGATTTGAAGCAGGCAAAATAGCTCCTGAAAGTGGCTGTTCGTATAAACAGTAAATTGTTCCACAGTATTAAAGTATATTTTGTGATTTCCAAATGGAAATTTCCTCTGAAATTAGGTTTAAATTAAGTAACAGGAACAAAGCCCAAGGGCTATTTCTGCCTGCCTGTACTGTAGAACTCACCATACGTTCAACACTTCGTAGCAGCTAGACAGATAGAGTGAAATATAAAAAGAGAATTAGAATAGCACATAGGGTAAAAATTTTGCATCTTTTCTACATTACTTTGGACAGTAGTCAAAACATTATCTTAACCACAATACTTCCAAATTAGTTGAAATATCCAAAATACATTAACTTCTCTAGAATAGAGATGTGTTAGAGGGCATAGTCTGCAAAATACAAGCTATAGGAAGTCTATTATTTAACTACTTAAAGCAGTATAGTTTCACTCCTCACCAGTGGCTATTTAGTTTACACAATATTTGTCGAACAGCTGCACAAGAAAACTTTTGAAGCAGCTCAGCACACAAGATATTAGGAACATAAAAAGATGGACATACCTAGTTTCATCCATCCCTTCCATTTCCACAGGAGCTGTGCTAAGTGTATTTGAATGGCCTGCAGTTGGATCATCTATGTTCAGTGCTCCATTTTTCAAGCTTAGTACCTGAAATCACCAGAAATACCTAAAATTATGCTAGTACCAGACAAATATTTGTTAATTCCTTAAGTTACAAAACATCTTTAAAAAACATTAATTTTTGTTAATTCTATAATTCTTTTCATACTGACAATAGTATTTTTTACAGGTTATATTCCCATGTCCCTGTGCTCCTGCCATTTTTCTATCTACTAACAGAACTAAAATCTACATGACACACTGAAAGTGAGTGGACTAAGTAAAGCAATAATGTTAATTGGGTTTGCTGATCTCCTCATGTCCACTCCAAGCTTTATGGGAAAGCACTAAATCCATTCCCGATATGTCAGTCTTATCCTGATTCTGCTTTAGTGTGCTTCAGCTGCTTAGTTTACCTTTTCATGTAGCTCAGATCAGTTGCATGTCAAAGTGCACTCACCAGAACAGGAAAAAACTAAGTTTCTATCCTAACACTAAATGGTGTTAGGTTTACACTCTTGGAGCACAAGATCACTTAATGTGATTAAAAAAATAATTAGATCCAACTTCATTCCCACAAATTTATTTTCAAATTCCTTCACAAATTCTTAAGTTGCCAGGGCAGCTCTCATTCTTGGGGCATGTTTTCACTTCAAACCAAATGGAATTCAATATTTTCTCAGTTTCTGTCAACTTTCCTGGATGACAAATGGAGCTTTTCTCTATCTTGTTCGGCAGAATCTGACACCTTCATAGGAAGGCAGTTAACTGAATATAGACAAATGCACAGCACTGTCAGCTGCCCTGACCAGATAACTGACCCATTACAACATGACGACTTTTAATGGCTACAAAGCAGCAAATACTTGACTGAGAAACACTGCACAATAACATAATTCTGAACAAAAAGTAAACAAGCTTGCAGAAAACATTTGCAGAACATAAGCTACAGGAGAGCAGGCCAAGAGTAGTCCGTGATTCAAGATTTCTTATAAGCTGTTCCTTGAAGTTCAGAGACTCAAGAGAAAACAGAAGGAAGAAAAGTCTACACTTGGTGTATTTCTTGCCTAATAGTAACCAGAGCTAACAACCTGGCCTATGGAGATTTGCACCATGGTTACTATTGTAACTACATACAAAGCTTCAGAAGTCTGCTGAACTTAAGCTATTTTCCATGCTGTACACCTTTATCAGGATGCGTTTTCTCCTTTAAGTTTCTATAAAATAGGAACCACTGACAAAAAAATCCCTGCAGCCCAGTAACAATACAAACAAAGACATAAGAGATTGCAATAATGAATTAAATTTTGGTCACTACAACTGGAAGTCTTCTGGGAGATTTGACTTGATTTCTATGATGACAGGTATGTTAATGGAATTTCAACCATTAAGGTGGCTTCAGCTTAGTTCCCTTCCACTGAGAATGTCAGAGGTGATAAACACCCAGTGACAGAAAACTGTAGGAGTTGTGCTTTAACAAACCATAACACCGTGAGGATACAGAGAACAGAGTTGTTAAATTCTGTAAACAAGGATCAACCTTGGGAGAAAGATATGATGCCACTTGTTGGACTGAAGCCATGGGAGCAGTGACCAGCACTGGGAACAAGTTTCAACAAAAACAGGGGCACCTGGTATTAGAGTAGATAGCAGATATGTTTAGTTGGTAAGTTTTAGGTTGGGAAAGTAACTGATAAAATATAACTGCTAGAATGGAAAATTACTGCTTGTTAACAACCTGCTATATAAAACACATAGCAGCTCAAAAAAGGCTCTTCAATCACCACTCCATGCCTTTATATGCCACAAATGGTGCTCAAACAGGGACATTAGGGCCCATGCCCTAATATGCCACATAAGACATTAGGTCAAGCATCTTACACTACACACTGATTTAGTAGATAAATGGGTTTGTTTTGTTTTTTTTTTTTACAAGTATATGAATACTTCTGTTATCCTGGACCACATTTACAGGCAAGGGAAAATAAAATTGTTCTAAAAATTACCAAAAAGAATTTATTCAACTTGCCTATCACATGAGTTTTGGATCTGGAAAATCAAAATTATCACTACATCACCAATCACAGCTGCAGCCTGTAGTAATTAGTATAAAACAATGCCACTCAAGATTGCAGTCAATTTTGCCTGAAGTCAGTCATTAAGGATCACTGCTTCATGATCTAGGCTGAAAATGAATTTCTGTTCATTTGCTTATACTCTCATTGCTTCATCCTCAGATCTATGCTTAAGGTTCAGCAACAAAGGTAGAAAAGAAACTGTGTTCAATGTACTCAAGGGTAGGGTACATCAAGAAACAGCGAGACAGGCATATGCCCCTTTCTGGATAGAAAACAAACAAGTGACAGTTTGCACAAGCATTTGCAAGAACTTCAGTTTTCTTCTCTTTTTCTTCAAAAAGCAGATTAACACATTTATAGCACACTTGAATGTCAAACACACTGCCCAACTCCCTCTCCCTTTTTGAACAGCAGGTTTTTAAGATAGGCAAACTCAACAATGTAGAGACTTTTCATTTGAACAGCAAAACCTCAGAGTAAATGTCTAAAAACCTTTATTATATTAACGTATTAATAATGTAGCTTTGAATGTTATTTTTCCAACAATAAGTCAAAAACATCCAATCTCCCTTCTGATGCATAAAAATTTAGAAGTGAAAAAATTTAGATAGGAACAAAACTGTACCCAAGCTTATTTTTATAGTCAGATTCCATCATAGTTAAAGAAAGTATTTTGAAAAGGTAAGGCAGATTATCAAAGAACATTTCACTGCTCCAGTTCAAGATTGATGGATGGTTGCCATCAGCCTTTGACAACTTTCTTCTGGTCTCCTTGGAACTTCTTCTGGGAATTGTTAAAATAACTCCAGCAACATTCAAAAAACTCATAAAAATAGAAGATGTCTCAGTTTACAAGTTCTTTACATTTTATTTTTGTTTTGTTCAAAATCATAATTAAAGTCATAGTAATCTATATTGACTCCATCTTTAAGGAAATAACCATCCTCTTCCTTGTTCAATGCACTGCAACATGGTAACAAAGAACAAAGCTCATCTCATGAGTTCCCAACATGTTTATATTCTTCATAAAAGAGGATGAAGAAAAGTTATAACCACCTCTCAGGTGATTCTTGTCTTGAAAATCCTCTAATTGAATTTTAAAAAAATAATACTTTTTTCAACAATAATTTCCTTTAGTGAGAGAAGTGTTTCTATTCAAGACATTTTTGGTCCTAACGCGTTCTTTAAATCCATTTTTTAAAGCTTGTTTTCTTAAGGAACTTTGACAAAAACTCCAAGAAACATTTGCAACAGATTGCTATGCTATGATTGATCTATATCAAAAAGAGCAAAATGAAGTAAAAGCTCAGTCCTTCCCGTATACACACACTAGACACATTCCACCAAACACTACCAAGTATAATTGCCTGTTGCATGACTTAGTTTAGATGGGAGAACAAAGATCATCTTCCTGGAAATAGCTGTGAACTATAAAAGAGTAAGTGAATCCCAGGGTGTTGGTCTGAAAAACAGCATCAGTCACACCTTTCTAGAACCATAAACACCCTAATCTCACTCTAGCCTACTGCTGCTGAA
Source organism: Turnix velox (assembly GCA_013400935.1). Taxonomy (NCBI): domain Eukaryota; kingdom Metazoa; phylum Chordata; class Aves; order Charadriiformes; family Turnicidae; genus Turnix; species Turnix velox. Next base: position 205,413 of record VZTY01030593.1, on the reverse strand, counting down.
AACCAGTCTAGGAATGGTCTCAGTAAAATAAAGAGAAATAGTATACCTGCAATGAAACAAAATGCTTAGCTTTAGAAATAAACCCCAAATATTCAATTAAAGAAGTGCACAAGGTAAGAGTGCTTCCATTCAAGCATCAAAAGCTACAACCACATGATTTTACAATCTTAAATTGTGTTCCTTGAAGAAATAATACACAAGATCAGAAGTTATTTCCCCTATGACATCTGTAAACCAGTTGTCAACATGACAAAAAGTGCATTTGATAAAAGACTAGTAATGTAAGATGCACTTCTCTCAGACTACACTGCAAAGGTCTCAAGAAATCAGCACAACATAAGCAGAAAAATACTGGAAAACAACAAAACAGCTTATCAACTGAAGGTGTGTGTGTGGTACGCTAAATTCTGTAGTCACGACATACCACAAATAAAGCACAGGAAATATCCATCACAATGTGTCCTGGTTTGAGGTAAAAGAACAGATTTCATAATTTGTAACATCACTTTTCAAGTAGGTTTCCTCTGACTAAACTCTGAAATCAACACCACATTGTTCAGAAACTGTTCACTCTCAGACTGGTAAGACCTGATTATACCAAGGAATGGCATGCAAGAGGTTCTTATTTTCATTTATCACTATGGTAACCAAGGTCAGCAAATTTGTCTTTTGCCCCACCAGGGGTTGAAAGCAGAAAGACAGAGGAGTCATACTTGCAAAGAGGAGCAGACAGAGCAGATGACGCAAAACTAACCAACAGGAGCATTCCATCCTTTAAGCCCCATGCTCTGTATAAAAGTTGAGGGATCTAAGGGTCAGATCTCTTTCTTCAGTGGCTGACATCTAGAAAAGACCCTATCTGTTCATCTGCCTTTGACCCCTATCCAAGCTCTCCCAACCACAGATCCAGCATCCAGCTCCTGACAACTGATCCCAGTGTGGGACCTTCCTGTGTCTGCTTGGGACATGATCATCATCCTGGGTACTTGATATGGTTTTGTATACGTTGGATACCTTTTTATCTTTTTCCATTTTATTAGTTTATTATCTGTTCAAGTAGTTTAGAATTTTTCTAAACTCATAAAGCTTTATTTCTTCCTCTTCTCTCTTTTGAGTTTTTCTTACTAGGTTTCTGTGCAATAAGGCATGATTTAAAAGTCCTGTTAATAAAAAGCACATTAATATTTTTTCCATGAATATACACAGAATTAGGTTTCTGAAAACTAATAAACTAATTGCAGTACTTCTAATTTGAAACTTAATTTATCTATAAACAAGTGAGAGATTAAGACCCGAACTAAAGACTAAAACAATATTGGGTATTTTGACAACGTCTCACCCTGGGTGAAACTTCTTTCAAATTTAATCAGTTCTTCAAAATTTTAATGGGTACAATTACAACAAAACACATGTCACATTGGCTTCTTCTTGCTACCCTCTATGCTGTAAGACAAACAAAAATATTAAGCCAACTACACTGTAATGTGACATTAATTGTGGAAAAGAACAGTTTCTTAGATATGGTCTTGTAAAAATTTGGTGAATGCTGATAAGACAAGTTAAGTTAAGCCTAATTACCAATTCCCCAAATGTTAAATGCCTAAACAATTCATAAATGATACTACAGAATATTATATTTTACCTTCAAAAAGCTACTGGTAAAAGAAAAATCAAAAAAACACTTAACTTTTTAATTCACAAAAACCTCAGGAAATCTCTTCGGTTCACACATAACCAGCTTGACCTGCTGAAGGAGAGCTGCCTTGCAACTCAAAACTATTTGCATCAAATGATTAATCTTGTAAGTAGCTCTTACGCACCTTACAAGACTTATGACACTTCACTGGGAACTTCTGAACCTGATCTTTAAACCAAACCTCCTTGTAAAGAGCAGACAATTGGGAAAAAAGAAATAGTAGATCATCTACCAATTGGTGGAAAGAGTAATTAACAGATGCATGAGCAATTTCATTTCATCCAGAAGAGGAAACAATTCAGTGATGTGCAACTGACATTTTTAGAAACTGAGGTGAAAAAAAATAAAAGATGCTCTTGAATGAACCGCTGAGAGGTACAATTTGCTCTCATTAATTAGGCTCCATGAACTTTCTAGACCAACTGCTATCCTAAAGCCTTTTATTTAGAAATTTACTTTCTAAATCCTGACAAATAATCTGCAAGCACAAAGAAAAGGGGAAAATGAAAAGGGAATAATAAAACATTTGTTATGCCTGAGATGAGAAGGGGTGTTTGCAGTGAAACAGTTTGTGTGCACATACAAAAATCAGATGAGGACAGTTTCTTTTAAAAATTGTGTGCGTGGTGGGAGTGTCCTTGGAAGAAGATAAAAGGTATTCCTCAATCTGCAAACAAGGGTTCCTCAATCTGTCCTTACAAACAAGGGTTCAGATAACATTGATGGGATAATATTTACAGGTAACTTCATGAACATGTAATCAATTTTTCTCCAGTTCTTGGTCTGGGACAGATAGATGCTGTGCCTGTTGCTAAATGCACTACACATGATTTGTGAAAATGATTTCCCAGCGTCCAATGCTGCAGCAGAGAATACCTGCTTACTAGTCATCAAGACTTAACACATCTCACAGTTCAACTTTTAATATTATTCTAAATAAGACAGAAGTGGAAGCAAGCAGATGAAAACTATTTCTGCAGATCTTCCCTTTAAACATCAATTTGCTAACCAAACTTGAGCTTCAAACCTGGACTGACACTACAAAGTAAAATTAGATGTGATTAGGCACATTACTTTCCATAACATTTATCTAGAGAGTCTACAGTAACTTGATACAAAACCCAATGTTATTGCTATTCAGGAATAAACCATCCAATACTTGAATGCTTCCCATTTGAATGTCATTACTAAGTGTACTGAAACAAATTAACAAACAAACTTACAAGAAAAGTTTTCAAAATATATGATAATGAGAAGCACAGAATTATTTTTTAACTTTTCTTGATGCATCATAATAATTATCTACTATGCTTTCTGACAAGACACATGAAAATAATTTTGCAAAGAAGCAAATTTTAAACAATGTTAAATTTGAATTGAATTTTAAAGTATTTAAGGAAGAAATGGAATTCGCACACTAGTGAGAATCTGTAACTGTTCTCTTTACTCTGGGCTTACTGTTTTTCTTCAGGCACAAATTTTTTTTTCCAAAACAAATTCTCAGAAGAGACAGCATGCAAGCTAGCTTGTCAGAACTAAAAATTCAACAGAATATTATTTCCCTAGATAACACTTCAAGATATATTATTTTAATCTTGGCCTGAAAGCTCAAGCTTCACATTGACTTGCATCAGGAATTCCAAATCCTCCTATATTAAACTTCCTTGTGTAATATCTCAACTATATTGGCCCCAGATACAATCAGAGAACAAAAGACACCAGAAAGTAAGACTAAGAGCAAACAAAGAAAAAAGCTTTTTGAAATTGAAATAAATTACTGAAGGAAAAAATATTGTTTTCTACATATTTCTTCATGATAACTTACTGGTACAGGAAACATTCTTCTGCTCAATTGTTTGAACAAAAGCAGTCACACTTAAGCAAAAATCATTACATAATTTCATTTGAAGTTTGCTTAAAGAATTAAAAAACATTACTTGAACACATTCATTCAAAAATGGCTCTGCTGCTAACATAACAATGTAACCATCTAAACTTCAGTTGCTGGTAAATGCAGTTGCATTATAGGCCTTCACTAAGAAAGATGTAGTAGAAATTCCACAAAAAAAAAACAAAACAGTTTCCCACATCCATTTCAGTTTAGTAATCATGAAGTAGGAAATAACAGGAACATTCCAAACATTACTGGCAAGCAAGCTTAATATGAATGCAGTAATCCAAGTCATGCACTACAGGAAATTAGTAGCATGCAAAATGACTGCTTAAATCATGCACAGAAGCAAAAGATATCTGTACTGTGCCACCATGTCTGTCAGTTGCTAGGTGGGCTCTCAAATGGTATGGATTGGCTTGCTGTGAGTTCCTAGCTGCCTTATGGTCTGTTGACTGTCATTTTTGTATGCAAAAGAAAAAACAAGAATTCAAGAAACACAATTCATGCATAGATTACATATTATTCTCAACAGTTCAGAAGCACTATATACTAAATTCCTGTGTATATCATACATCAGCATTATGTGCATATTTACATATGCACACATGTACATTTTCATAGAGAAGTTCAGTAGCTAAAACACATAAGCAACAAAGTCTGTCAACACAAGGTCCATAACAGCCTAGGTAAATGAAAATGGATCTAAACTGCTAACATTGTTATTCTGGATTTTAAAAAGTGAAATTATTACACATATATGTTTCAATCTCTATAGTTATAATGCACATAGTAAAGACAATGATGACAAAAAGAACCATCACCATAAAATTACTGATGTAAGCTATAAGATCAAACACTCAACATTTTAGGATATTTTAAGATCTATAGATGTAGAAATACATTAACAAGGACCTACCTAATCAAATAAAAAGAAAACTTGTAGTTTCTTTTATTTTGGAGTTCTGAATGAAACAATATAAAATAAAGTAATGCTGATAATCCTAAATGAGCAGTTCACCTGATTTTTGGATTGTTGCATTTTATCTCTGTGCTGACATGCTTCTCTGTTTGAAGACACTGCAGAGTCTGAACGTAATGAACTCAGAGGAGTAGGCTCCTCTGAGTGTACATAGAAAAATACAGAGTGTACATAGAAAAAACCCATAAATTGTAAAATCTTACTAAAAGTTACATTTCATCAGAATTGCATATGAACTACAGAGTGTTTCTTCACAATGAACTGTTTAATATCTAGACTCTTTCTCAGATGCAGGGAAGTCATTGATTTATGTTTTAAAAATAACACATGAAAGTGTCCACAGCAAGAAAATACATGCAGTAACAACAATTTCCTGCAAGGTTTTAAACTCCTTCAACAGAAAAATCAGTCTGAATTTGTCAAACACCATTTTGAACTGAACAGAGGTTTACTTTGATAGGAGTACATGTTCATAAAGAAGCTCAGCATGAAACAGTAGATAACCTTTAAAAGGTGCAAACTGAGGTTGTATCAGTAGCTGCTCACAACAGCAGCCATGAGATGCACATGTATTTCAAAATGCAAGACTGACATTGCCTCAAAATTGATCATGCAAAAAACCATAACACATAACTTATTAGTGTAACTGTACTCACCAACTGTTTGCCAATCCAATCATATTTATAATCAAACACATAGCCTTTCCGATCAAGCAAGTCTGTGAAGAGCTTTAAGTAGTCATAGTCTGTTTTTTCAAAAAAATCTAGTCTTCTTACATAACGCAGATATGTAGCCATTTCCTCTATATAAATAAGAAACCCAAATTGTTGTACCTGTTTTTACAGCACTCAGAACAAAGTATTATTACTACATCTTAGAACCATTTCTACCACTTCTCACCATAAAACATGAACAGCTGTTCCAAATGAATCCAAGAACTACTACAAAGTTACTTAACAGTAATAATATCCTTCAAAATGTATTCTAAACACATCCTACCATGTGACCTTCCACTAATTTTTTCTTGGCATTTCCTGTTGAGAGCTTCCATTACACTCCCCAATCCTGACACACAGTGTGTCAGAAAAGCAAGGAGAGAAATGTTTCTATTTTTCACTTTTTTTCCAACTATTTGAACTAAAACCAGTCTGAGGAAGATAAAGAAAGGGATAAATTAATGTTGTCATGGTTTGACTTCGGAGGGAAGAATGAACCACATGACTCACTCTGGCTGCCCCCCATGTGGAGGCAGACTCACGAGAGGAAAAGAAAACAAAAAATACTCATGGGTTGAGACAAAGGCATAAAGCAAAGTTTAACAGAAGAAACTCAGCAACAAGAAAAAAGGAACAACAGTAACAGGAGTGAGGGAATGTACAGACTTCATACAATACCACACATGGCCACCACTAGGTTCTGCAACAAGCCCACCCCAACCGCTTCCTCCTCCCCCCTCTTCCTGGCTAGCCCTAGCTACCTGTGGGCATGGCTTCAGTGGCAATGGGAATATGTGATTGCAGAAGTAACCCTACCTCTGCCAGAACCAGGACAAATGTACAGAGTGGAATAGGTTTCAAAGAACACCAACTACTGGAATGTAACCTCCCTTTCTTCTGAGGGGAGCTACATGGTTCTGAAGTGGAAGACTCCGTCTAGCATAGACCTTGTTGAGCCATAACTGTAATATAATTATGGAAGGTTACAGCAGTGCAGAATGCTTCAGGCATCACAGTACCATAGAATCAAATTTGGAAGGCACCTTCAAAGGCCATCAAATAGAATTCCTCTGCAGTAAGCAGGGACATAGATCAGGTTGCTCTGAGATTCATCAAGCCAGGCCTTGAACACCTCCAGGGACTGGGCTTCCATCTTTCCATGTCTTATCATGATCATGGTGGGGGGATGAATCACCCACCCATCAAATCTGTATGTCTCTGAAATACACAGGATGCAAAGTATGTTGTGGGGGACTGCATCAAAAGGCCTTGCAGAAATCCAAATAAATTACATCATCTGGTATTTCCATTACCACTGATGTAGTCATCTCATTGTAGAAAGCCACAAGGATGGATGCTCAGGCAGGACCTAGCCTCAGTGAAGCCTTGCCAGTTGTCTCAAATCACCCTGTCCTCCATGTGCCACAGCACAGCTTTTAGGACAATCTGCTCCATGATCTTCCCAGGCACAGAGGTGGGACTGACAGGTTGGTAGTCCCTAGAATCTTCCTCTCTATCCTTTTTGAAAGGGGATGCAATGTTTATCTTCTTCCAGTCACCAGATATTCCACCTGACCAGCATGACTTAAATATCATGGAGAGTGGCTAGGCAACCACATCAGCCAAACCCTTCAGGACTCTGGAACACATTTCATCAGGTCCCATGAACTTGTGAACATTCAGGTCCATCAGGTAGTCATGAGCCCTGTCTTCAGTGACACCGGGAGGGACTTTCTCCCCCTGGTCTCCTTGAATTCCTTCAGCTCAGGAGGCATACAGAGGGAACTTACCTGTGAAGACCAAGGCAAAAACAATTGAGTGCCTCAGCCTTCTCATCTGTTCTTACAGGTTCACCATTCTTGCCCATCAGTTGAGGGTACACTTTCTTTAGACTTTTCCTATTTACATAACCATAGATGCCATTGTTGTTACTTTTAGCATCTTTTACCAAATTGAGCCCCGTCAGCATCTTGGCCTTCCTGACCTCATCCCTACATGAGAGCAGCATACCTGTACTCTTCCCAGGATACCTGATCCCACTTGAACTACCTGTGCCTTTCTTTCTTGCTTTTAAGTCTGACATGCAGATCCTAATTCAGCCATCCTGATCTCTTGCCTCTCTTGCTGGATTTTTTGCACCTGGGGATGGAGAGCTCTTGTGCTGCATGGAAAGCATCCTTGAAGATCTCACAGCTCTACTCTGCCCCCTGGTTCAAGTACTGTTTCTAGAAGAGCTAGACATTAGCCTTCCTAAAATTCAGCTCCTGACAATTCTCCTCAGCTGAAACATCCTCCTCAGTTCCACCAGCATGTGGTCACTGCATCCTAGGCTTCCACCAATCTTGCCATCCCCAATGAGTTCACTGGCATTGATGATTAGCACATCCATAAGGAACCTCTCCATGTAGGACTGTACTTCCTGCCTCAGGAAGTCATCATCGAGGCATTCCAGGAGCCTCCTGCATCACTTATCCCTGGCTGTGTTGTTTTTCCAGCTGCTGGAGCAGGAAGGCTTCACCATTAAGCTCCGCTGGATCAGGCAGTCCGTTGCAGACACCAGCTGCAAGGTGTCACATTACCTCATAGTCTGATTTCCATCTATAAGCTTCCAACTTTCTCTTGGTTAATTTTCAGGGTTGCCTCTTCACATTCTAAAAACTTTTTAAAAAGGAGGGCAACTCCTCTGTCCTTCCCACTCTACCTGTCACTTTTGAATAGCCTGTATCCCTTGATGGCTACACTCCAATCACAGGGCTTGTACCACTGGATTTCAGTAATGGACACTAGTGTGATAGGTTCCCAGAAACACAGTAGCTACTCCAGCTTCTCTTGTTGCACATGATGCATACTCACCTAGAGGCACTTAATCTGGGCTGCTGACTGCATCACTTCCTTGCGTGAAGGCATTGATCAGAAGTGGCAAATATTCTAAACAGAACTCATTCTGAACAAATACTGAGATCACCTGAGCTCTTGAGCAATGACTTCTGACCACTGCCAGTTTAATATTATTCTTAAAATACTATGTCAGCATATAAAAGGCGATTCATTTGGGAGGTGTTACATGGAAATCTAAGACGCTACCCATAGTGGAGACAACCCCAGGGAGATGTGAAACAGTCTAGACCTTTAAAGATAAAAGGAAACAGCTTTCCTAGACATTAAAAGGAGTGAAGTACAGACTGCACATCAGCAGGCAGAACCATCAGGTGAAGACAAGACTTGCAACATTGCATATGTAAGTCACATTATTGATAATGGGTACAAGCCATAAAAGTTTTCTGGAACAATATAAGGAAGCATCCTTATGCAAAGAGGATGCAATGGCTGAAAGGGAGAACCATGAATATCTGAAACACAAGATTCAAATCCTGCTAAGATACATGACTACACCTGCAGTAGCTACTTCAAAATACAATATTCACAATCTGTTGTTTTCTCAGAAAAGAGGTAACTGTTAAAAACTTTCACAAAAGACCAAGTCCTAAAGGTCCTTCCATTCCAGTAAGTATTACATGAACAAATTAAAATAATGGAAGAGCAAAGGGAGTAGTAACTTAATCATAATGAAATCTTGGTGTATTTCAACTGCATCCATCCACAACTTCACATTACAGAAGAGAAAAAAAAGCCACACAAAAAGCCATCAGAGTACAGCAATGTTTCACAGTCTCACACAGATCAGGTGAAGTACTTGACCCAAGTACTAGGAAATGGGTTTCAGGTGGACAGAGTTCTTAAAAATGATGTTAGTTCTTTCTTGAGCTAGGCACAAAAGTTACTACCACCAGCTGAAGAGCCTTTTTGAGAAAAAGAAATGACTCCTTAGTTTCTAACCAAAAATTGACGTTAACACAGCCCTAAAGTACAAAAGAACGCACCTCTATGTAAATAGGAAGACAGAGAACGGGTAAAGCTAAACATAGATGCCACCAGTATTCACTAAGCCTATGTAGAGCAAGTGAAGCAGAACAGGACCACATCACATTCACCCTGATCTGCACATCACATTCTAGTAAATTTGGAGAAGCTGACAGTTTGCGGTATAAAAAAAGATGTTTTAAGAAGTTTAAGAAGTTTTAATCATTTCCAAGTGAAAACTGGAACCCGATACATGTCTTCAGAGCTACTCAGGTCAGAACTGAGACATTTAATGCAGGCAACCAGCATACTCCAAAAAAAAATTCAGTAGCACTCTTAAAAATTTGAAGGAGAAAGTCCAGAGTTCAAATACTTCCTTGCTCATATTTTATACAAAGCTTCAAACAGCAGTAGCACTTCCCATTCAAAGACCATTTCCCAGAACAGGGGATGAACAAGGTTAACATTTCACATGTGACAAAGACCAAAGCATCTTGCACTGATACTACAGAGTTCTCTCATGTTATGGAACATCAATCAGCTAATTCAGTCTGCAGGCTGACTGGAAAGAATTTTAATTATGTGGATTTACTTCTCATTCTACCCTTGGATATTTGATATACAAAAACATATTATGAAAGCGCAAATATGCGCTATCAGAGCTATATCTTTTGTTTACCCCAAGGTCAACAGCATTGTCCCAGTTCTATTTTCAGATGTAACCAAGTACTTGACTAATTTAGCAGAAACAGTCCACCAAATATATAGAGCTACTCATGCAGAATTATTTCTAAGAATTGCACCATGTACATATTCAACAGGATATTTATTTTTTAGAGGATTCTAGCAACTACACAAAAAATAAAGACATGCATTCATTACTGCACCCATAATAAGCTTTTCCCCCTTCACATTTAAACTTTTGTCAATTCACCAAACATACACTCATTTAACTATTTTTCTTTTCCGTTTTTTTTTTCTTCTTTTCTTTTCCTAAATTTAAATGAAAGAAAAAATTGATAATGGAATAATGGTCTAATTTTAACCACAAGGATGGAAAAACGTTCAGAAAGCCAACCCTATCCCATAATAAACTGATTACTGCCTTGTCTGTCTTGCTTGTTTCCACCAACTCCAGTGGAAGAAGCTACATATTCTCCTTGGTAATGGCAAACATTCTATGATTTCTCTGTGTTTGAAACAAGGAAACTCAAATCTAAAAACAAATGGTTTAGATTACATCCATTAGTTCATCATGGCTTCTGTCAGTCTAGCTAATGTCCATGTTTGGTGATGCTGAAAGGCACAGGTGAACTCCTGTGCCTCAAAATTTTACTAAACAAACCTTTATGCCTTCAGCCTGCGGAGTAATTGATCACTACAAAAATGTTGCCATTTTTTTGAAATGTTTCCTTTAGAACTACCAATCTTGCAGCTGTTTCAAATGATAATTATCACCCTAAATAACACTCTTAAAAGCATTATTTTATTTTTCAAATCAGATGTCAATTATCTATGCCAGTTTCAATTACTAAATCAAATCACATGATTTTCTTTAAGCAGTACACATTACCTGGGAAGTTTTCACACAATACTTCTACAGGGGTTGCTTGTTTTGTGTCTCCAATTTTCTGATAACGTTCTTTCAATGTATCAGCCTAAGATGTAAGAAAAAAGCTAAGCTTTTCAAGTTATACATCTTGAAAACACTTCCAAAAAAAAAGAAAAAAAAAAGGATTATAGCAAGAAAAGCAGATTAAAATATGAAAGACCCACTACCTTTAAACCTTGCCAAGGAAGGCTTCCCCGAGAAAATACATAAACATATGACCTAAAGCTTCCAAATCATCTCTTCTGCTTTGCTCTGAAACAAAATTCAAATATTAGAAAATTTAATCTGTGTACATCATTCTTAGTTAGGTTTTGAGTACAATACTTGGGAAGTATACAATGCGTGAAATTAAACACAGGACGTGGTTGGCTTCTTGTGTATTATGGATGCCATTAAAACAATTAAAACCAAAAAATAAGCAGATACAGACTACAGGTGTATTAATTTCAACATACCTTCAACAAGTTACCTTCCTATAATAAATTATTCTTATATTTAAACCTATTTTCACTATTTACATTGCATTTTAATTCTGATGGGTTTTGATCCATTAGTTTGTGAACATAAAACAATGTAAGAGAGCTTTAATTAAACTAATTTTTCCCTCACAAAATCATGGAGAGGATAGTATGTTTCTCAGGCACCTGTTAAGGAAACCAAAGATGGACAGAACAAGGGTAAGATACCGTATCTGATTAAGATGCAGCATGAGGCAGCACCTACATCCAGCCTGCTCTCAGGTGTAACTGACTTAAAAGCTAGGTTACAGAATAAAATGCCTGACACATCCACCATTTTTAACCCATAGTCCTTTAACCCACTGGCAGTCCTTCAAAGAGAACATTGAATGTTAAATTTCTATTTGGACTTTGCTCCAAGACAGTTAAGTCCTCATTTAGAGAACTGGCAGATGAAGTTGCCAAACCACTGTCCATCATATTTGAAAGGTCATGGCAGACTGGTGAAGTTCCCACTGACTGGAGAAAGGGGAACATAATTCCCATATTTAAAAAGGGAAAGAAGGAGGACCCAGGAAACTACAGGCCAGTCAGTCTCACCTCTGTGCCTGGCAAAGTCATGGAGCAGATCCTCCTAACAGGGCTGCAAAAACACATGGAGGGTGACACAGAGGTGATTGGAGGCAACCAACATGGCTTCACTAGGGGCAAATCATGCCTGACCAATTTGGTGGCCTTCTATGATGGAGTAACATCAACGGTGGACAAAGGAAGGGCAACTGACATCATCTACCTGGACTTGTGCAAGGCATTTGACACTGTCCCGCATGACATCCTG
>VZTY01030593.1:168954-192607 GCA_013400935.1 Turnix velox | reverse complement strand
TAAGGAAGAAATTCTTTACAGTGAGGGTGGTGAGGCACTGGAACAGGTTGCCCAGGGAGGTTGTGGATGCCCCATCTCTGGAGGTGTTCAAGACTAGGCTGGACAGGGCACTGGGCAGCCTGGTCTAGTGGGAGGTGTCCCTGCCTATGGCAGGGGGGTTGGAACTCGATGATCTTTAAGGTCCCTTCCAACCCTAACTATTCTATGATTCTATGATTCTATGATTCTGCAGGAAATTCAGCAGGTTACAAATATTAAAAATTAACCTCCTCTTCAAAAAAAGAAACCACCACCTTACTGAGAAAATGGCTTTTTCACTGAAGGAACAACATATAATTAAAAATAATTTCAGGGTAGCAGTTAAGAGGATTTTTCTTTTAACAAGGTTTTGACCATGGGACACAGTTATGTAGAACTGTATATAATTTGAACTCAAAATGCTCCCAAGAACCTCCTGTGGGAAAATTCTATTTATTTTAACGTCTAAGAGCAAACTGTTACCCTGAATCCATTGGAGTTCTTTACTGATCACTTTGAAGTAATTAAAAAAATTGTAGTAAAATATAACTTTCCTATGGATGTAGAACTTCAAGATAAGCCTCATAAGAAACCCAAAGATTATACTCCTTTTGCCAAAAGAAAGATCACTAAAAATAGGAAAAAAAAATCTAGCAGTGTACTAGCATGAAAAAAGCGTGATTTCAAGGATCAGCTGGAGGAAGAGCGGCAATCATACACTGATTCTAGTGCATCATGATTTAATGAGACTGAATGGAGCAAGTTGTCTAAAAGGTAATACAATGATAAGATGATAACCAATAAAACTTTATGGCCCACAATCTCCTTTCTATCAAGGACAGAGGAGAAGCTAGCTACTTTAGGAAGAATTATCTTGTTCACAAGCTAAATTACTTCTGCATAAGAGAGGGGTTATAAATATAAGAGCCCTATTCATACTGTACAGTGCTTAGACCAAAACAGTGTTAGACCAAAACAGATGAGAAGTCTCCCAATAAATATCTGCAAAATTATTAGGCCAAGAACAGCCACTGCTTTAAGTCTGTGTATTAACTCTGCTTCAGCTCAAGGTTGATGCTTCTTTGCATGGTTTAGCAGTATCACCCTAAAGACATCAAAAAAGGCATTCTAAGCCTTCTCAATCTACATTTAAAATTTTTATTTACATATATATAAACATATACATATGAGAGAATCTCAAGTGACAAAGCATGGAGAGAGCAAAATCAACTCATGCCAAGATTTGAATGAGTGGCAAAACTCATTTGCGCATTATGAAATTAAATCCTTCCGCTTTGGTTATGAAGAAACAAAAGAGCCCGATAGAGAGACAAGACAGGTGAAATACAATTCAAAATAATTTTCATATAATAAAGGCATACCTGGCCATGTGAAATCAATACCCTTTCAATATGGCAATAAAGAAAAACATCTTCTAGTCACAAGTGAAATGTACCTGCTTAAGTCTTCCTTGTTTTTGTTTTGAACACTTCCTAATGTTGTTTAATTTGAAAAAGTTCCACATTATTTATCTTTCAAGGAGGTGCTTCAAATTTCCCAAGTTTGCTGAACTGAAGTGCTGCTGCATTGCATTTTGTATACACAGATCTGCAGGTGCCATGGAATGCACTAAACAGTAATTCTATATATACTTTTTCTACACTTTCAGAGAGAAGATCTACGAGAAGTCAATTCAGTATTTAAGAGAAGTATTTAATCTCTATTTTAAGAGCAAGGCATGGCAAGTACCAAAAAAAAAGTAGAAATTACAAGTCAAAATGAGGCAGAAAAGCCTCATATTAAAGAAGTAAAAAAAAAGTCTGAACATACATATCCGATGGGAGGACCAGAAACAATGGATGTAAATAGGAGGGGGGTAGATTTAGACTTGACATAAGAAAGAAATTCTTTACAGTGAGGGTGGTGAAACACTGGAACAGTTTGCCCAGAGAGGTTGTGGATGCCCCCTCTCTGGAGGTGTTCAAGACCAGGCTGGACATGGCATTGAGCAGCCTGATCTAGTGGGAGGTGTCCCTGCCTATGGCAGGGGGGTTGGAACTCAATGATCTTTAAAGGTCCCTTCCACCCCAAACTATTCTATGATTCTATGATTATACTTAAATCAATTATGACATTACTATTAAAAACACATTAAATTGGACTTTATTTGAAGTGGCTTAACTGTAAAGAGCAGCTACAGTGCTGGTGAGAGGTATTCTACAACAGAAATTATTTTGATTCTACAATGTAACAATTTCATAAGCTACAGGTGCCATTTCCAAGCTACTATGGTGTGATTTTTTTGAAAGAACACCTTATTACTACCTCTCTGGAAAGTGTGAATGGTTTCCACTTTGCAATATTAACAGAGAGTACCTTAGAAGTACATTAACATTAAGATAAATCAAAAAGATAACCTAATTAGTGATTACCATGCAATGATATGCAGCTGGTTTACATAAATTCAAAAGGTGCCTAATCTGTTTTTCCCTAGAAAATTTGTATATTACTTGGATAAATACTAATTTGAGAATTCAGGTACCATTTTCCAGCCAAATTTACTCGTTTGCTAACAATTACTTGTCTCCATCATTTATATATATTTCTTTAGAGCATCATATTTGTAACATTTGCATAATCTTGAACAACACTGACAGAGCTTCATCACTAATGTAAGCATTAAAAAATAGAAATCAGTATCAAACACAAGCTACATTTAATTCCACTGCATGGTGCATTTAAAAGGAACAAAAAATTGGCTAAATAATACTGAAAACTTAATCTGTCTTTGATACATTTAAGCAAAATGTACTTCCCACCCATCCCACCATGGTATACATCTAGCATGAAGTTATAATACAGAAAGATACACCTCATCACTCTTAACTGGTTATCTAACAAAAGTAATTATTTGTTAAACCATGGCCATGATGACAGTTATAGGCCCAGATAACCATGTTCTCATAAACATTATTACCACAAGGACAAACTGTAATTTCACACAGTTCACAACTTGCAGTTGTTACATACTATAGTCTAAGAAAAAACTACAATTTGAAAACAGAATGACTACAGACAAATAATGGTTGAATACTTGTTTCTGCATTTAAAAAGTTTAAGAAGAACACATACCTTTTCCTAAATGTGTGTTTATACTCATGTACCTAGCTGTTCCTGTAAGGCTCTTGTGCTCTCGATATGGTATATGCTTCTTATTTCCTGGATCTATATACTCCTTTGCCAAACCAAAATCTATAATATAAATATTTTGCTGATTTTTTTTTCCGGGTTGTCCTATTAAAAAGTTCTCAGGTTTTACATCTCTGTAGATTAATTTCTTTGAATGAACATATACGAGAAATCTTTAACAAAAGAAAAAATTACAAAGTTTAGTTTAAGTTTCAAGGTGCCCTATTAAACAGTAGAAGAAGCTAAAGATTTTACATTGACTTTGTATTCCAAGGAAACAATCCCTTCTATCACTTCAAAACCGAAGTACTATTTCAGCTTACAAGTTATCTCTCAGTTAAAATCAACAAAATTACCCATCCCCCAGACAGATAAATTATATCACATACCAGAAACTTTTACATTGCACATCAGACATGAATCAGCATATAACTGAAGCCACTGTCTCCAAGAACTCCTGGCACCAAGTATGCTTTGTCCACATCAAACCATAACCAGAAATTATGGCATTCACCAGTGACCAGACGAGGTCTACGTACACCTATTGCATGTTAAAGGTATAGATGAGAGAAGTACTGGAAGTTTATTAATAACATGTAACCTCAATTCTAAACTGGATCACTTTCTACCAAAATTTATAAATTCAGGAGAGAACAGCAAGTATTGAATAAAGATCTGTGATGATTTGTGCAATTTGAAACTTTGTAGTTTCAGGCCCATTATCCAATTACAGCTGTGTTTGAAATAGCTACTTTTATCCCATCATAGCTATTAAGAAAATGGATGTTCGGCAGCATTAAGTTTCACAAGTACTTATTTAAACACATTGTATTAAGGTAAATATGCAGAGTTCTGTTTCTTTCTACTTCAACCCACTGTGGCATGGAAACAAAATCGGGAAATCTTCAAGAAAAGTAAAAGTTCCTTCACTGAATATTTTTGTGCTATTTTAGTATTTGTGGAATGGCTAAGGGGATTTTCTCTTTACTTGCTTTCTTTTCAAAAATTCCTGGGAAAAATATTTATGCTATTTAGGAGTCCCATCATCCAACTACTTTCATAAAATAAAATCATTTTTATTTCATTAAGATTTTTTTTTACTTAATATGTCAAATTAAAATTCATTATTTCAGATTGTGACTACAGGAAAACAGAAGACAATGAAACTACAATAATGCAATGATACTTGAAAAACTACAGTGAAGTAAATGAAAGAGACAGTCATCCTCGTAAAAGTCTATTACAGGCCCTTTAGAAGCCACCAAAAGAAAACACTGGAAGCACAATTCTTATAAATGACATATTTAATCCATTAAGGACTTAGTTAACCTACTGAATGCCCAGATTAAAGTCTATTCTACTTACCAACTGTACGGCTATCATAAGAACAGTTTTAAGAGAAAATTTTCTCTCACACAAGTCAAACAAATTTTCCAGACTAGGTCCAAGTAGCTCCAGCACCATAGCATTGTATTTGCCACATGGGCCAAAATAGTGAACCTGAGGTATTCCACCTGTAAATTGAAGAAACAAAGTAATGATAAGGGTTAAATAAAATTAATGAACATTTCAATAAAATTCCAATCAAATTTCAAGTTATACTAAAGTTACAAAATATATTTCTCACACAAAACAATAGAACTTCATAGAAACTTGAGATAAAAGATGCAACTGCCATATAAACATCTTATGAATACCACTTGTAAAAACTTGTGAATGATTTAAAGCTTTTTATAAAAACATCAGAAAGAATAGAATCAGAATCCAAATATAATAAATAGGCCAATATAACAAGACTTCTCTAGACACAGGAGGAGACTAGTCAAATATGTTTAATAAACCAGTTAAAGACATCTAAAACAGTAGAGACATAATCAACTTTAAGTTTAAGATAGCAGCAAACATCAAATTACCCACTTCATTATGAAGTGCCTCTTGGAAAATAATATTTGACAAAACAAAACACTCACATCAAAATGATTCAAGTGCTCTTAAATACTTTCACACACTACGTTATAATTATGCTAGCAACAAGCCAAAGGCTATCCTCATGTGTGCAAATCTTTGTACAGTTGATCAGCATAGTGAAAAGTTAAGATATCATACCATACCATATTTTAATATGGAAAAATCCTTCTCTTCTTTGTAGTTTTACTCAAATACCTGCTTTGAGAAGTCAGACAACTGAGAAGTTTGACAAAACTAATATTCAAATTCTTCTAATCCAACTTTACCTTTTCCTTTTAGTAAATATTCATTGTGTTATCATACAATCAAAAGTAACTTCATTAACTGCCCAATTTTATGAAGACCATAGTTCCCATTTATATCTGAAATACTCAAAATTAAGTTACTCAATGAATTAAGTTCAGAAACTTAAGTCCAAAAAAAAAAAAAGCCAAAGATCTGAGCATACGAAGAAAAATCACACAAAATTTGTAAGAAAGATAATCACTTGCAACAGTACAAGACATTCTCACTATCTCTGTTCTTATATTTGCATGTTTAAAGACTTCAGCTCCACAATATTCTCAAGTGATGTTACTCTGCTCTATTACCGCTGCATCTGCTCTGTTTCTTTTTATACCATTTAAAAATATTTAATACGCTTAAAAAATACAGAAACAAGAAGAGTTCTGGGCTTTCTCTAGATTTATACAACTCATTTACATGATTAAATACTAGTATAAGATGAAACATCCATAGCAAGGAATTTGAGGTTGTCAGATTTGTAGGCAGAGTTGCCAGTTTCAGAAGTGTGCTTAGAGGAGACAAAGAAATTCTAAAATTTTCTTCTAGCACGTGATACGATGATACAGAAATTCCTGTTAAATATACATTAAAGGCAGAGAGATAGTGTTTCAGACGCATCAATTTTGTTGTATTAAACAAGGCTAGCAAAGTACTTGTATCTATACCATCTGACCTTCTGATAAGACAAAAACTCCAGAATAGCCCCAAAATGAGATTAACATATCATTACTCACTTCTGCAAGCCAGACATGTAGCTTCACATCACAAATGCCCTACACATAAAAAATAATTTCATATTAAGAATACAAAGTACTAGAGGTTTGAGAGTTTTTGGTTTTAATCAAAATAGTCTTACCACTTTTGCTTATAACTTAATGATACTGGGTTATTGTTTATCTATTTCTTTACATCTCCAGAGCTCCAGAAGAAAAGTCACAAACTCACATGTTGAAGAGTGTCTGCCTTTTTTCCTGCCACAATACAGACATTATTACAAGCCCTTTTAGATAAACTTTTAAGGAAGAAATGAAGTTAAAAATAACAAAAAATATTAATTTCTACGAAATTAAGAGTTAAATTCCAACAGTGCCTTTGCTGAAATCCAACAATTATTATGAGTTTACAGTGCTTATTTCATTTCCATTTGGAATTAGTCTGACTAAAATTACTGAAACCCTTTGATATAATACAAGCAAAATCTAGGAACTTGTAAGACATGCCACCCATGTTTCTATGAAATTAATTCAGCCAATGTTCTTAAGTACCTTGCTTATTACTACATTTCAATTACTATTCAAAACTTTCCATTAGTTTGACAGATTATGTAACCCATTCTCAAAAATGCTTTTCTAAAAGAAGCACCCTATCTCAAATTATGTGCAAAATTTAATGCTTGTCACACGAACATCACTATAAAGTTACATCAGCTTCCTATTCTGCCATAAATGAAGAAACTTAACTGAGATGAAAAATTACTATCACATACTCCTACCAAATTACTTCAACTCTAAACTGAATTTCTTTCCAGGTCTACAAATCTGAAGACAGCATCCTTAATTTGAAATATAAATCACATTTCCTTATCCCTAGACATTTGTATATGCTCTTAAGTAAAAGACTTATTTGAATGGACTAAATTTACTAGAGTCACCTACAATGCTTTGTGCCTCTGCTGTCATCAAATTTTAAATTTTAAATCCATTTTACACCAGTATGAGGTCCTGATTTGAGGTAAGATAGAGAAAATTCTATAGTTTGTAACTATAGTTTTCAACAAGTCTTTTGCCCTATCAGGGGCTGGAAGCAGAAAGACAGAGGGTCCCACCTGCAAGAAGTAGACAGGACAGGTGACACGAAATTGACCAACAGGAGTATTCCATCCCATCTGCCCCACACTCAGCACAAAAGCTGAGGGATCCAAGGTTCAGCTCTCTTTCTTTGATGGCCAGCATCTAAGAATGAGCCTGTGTATCTGCCTTTTTGGAGGGGTGTGGATGTGGGGTGTCATTCATCATTCTGAGTGGCCTATTGGCCCTAACCTAGGACAATGACTACCTATTTAATTTTACTAAAAGCAGAAGACAGAACTGACTTCTTGAACACTGCTTATATTCCAGTTTCTTTTCTAGTTAAGTTAGTTTCCATTAGCCTCCTAAAACACACTTGCTCTACTCAATGGCCTCCAAAAAAAGAGCATACACATCCAAAAAAGCACAAAAGATGATGCACTGTTTTGATGGAATAGACATGAGAACTTACTTTTATCAAGAAATAAGAAACTCGGCTTTGCTAATATTAAATGTACAGCTTGACACTAGAACCCTCACTCAGATGGTTGTGTCTCATATGGTATGCACTGAATACAGAAGAGTGAGAATTCAGAGATGTTGACAACTAGTGTACTCATTCCTTTGCTTACAGCAATTGACATACTTCCAGGTAAGTCGATTTATAGTTTATATGGTTCATATATTGTTCATTTTTCACTGAACTATCCCTTCAAAACAGACAAGGAGGTAAAAGGATTCCTCCAAAGAAATTACATGTTGTAAATAATGCTTTAATACTAGCAAAAGTGAACAAGAAAATAGCAGAGCTGAAAATTCCTTTATTCCTTTTACAAGTTTCTAGAAGACTGCTACCCCATGTGTTTATCCAAACAATAAATATCAATTAAGTACTCTGTATAAGTTATCACATAAGAGGCACACATCCTTCAGTTATTGATTGAATGGAGTTAAATTCAGTGGGCAGTCAAAGTGATGTTCCACAGGATTCAGGAATGCGGCCTGTTTTGTTTATGTCTTCATCAGTGATCTGGACAAGGTGATTGAGTTGGTGCTACCAACTAAACGAGGGCAAGGTTGGACAGGAGTGTTGATCTGCTGGAAGAAGGTTCTACAGAATATCTACATACACTGGAGGGCAGGATAAGGCCAGTCCTATGAGGCTTACCAAGGCCAAGTGCCACATCCTGTAGCTGGGTAACAACAACCCCATGCAGTATTACAGGCTTGGGAAAGAGTGGCTAGACAGATGCCTGGTGGAAAAGGCCATAGGGAGTAGTGGTCAACTGTAACACTTGTACTTAACCTCTCAACCTACCACTGATGTAATTTTGAGCCATTTCTCAGCCAAATATCTCCATAAAATACAATCTGAAATTTTTAAGGCAAGTAAGCAGGTTTTCACTGCTTTTCACGGTCTTGTAATATTAGTTTCCTTTTAGAGTTTCCTCTCAGTAAGCCAAAAAATACACCTTCTTATATGATGTGGATTATATCCTTGTGCTTAGGTTAATTAAATAAGATCCACAAATGCAAGCAAGCTACACAAGAAAGCACTTGCAGAAGAGGTTCCACGTTCAGCTTGAAATGAATCTCAAGTGGGGTGCCTAAGAAACTCAGACAAGACTGAAAATGGAGCTTACAAGGCTCTACACCTGCTGGCAGAAGTTTTCATTTTGGAATTAGAGCAAGTCGCTTGAAAAACAGTAAGTCCACAGGATTCTTCATAAATATTAAAGACAGTAAGGAATACATCCACTTCATTTCAATAAGTAGTAAAATTGTTACAATCAACCAACATAAAATCTGATGATATCAGAGGTAAACTTTCACTTGGCTACATTCTTACACTAAAAGCAGTCCCCCAACATTACCTAGTAATCAAAAGTAAATAAAGTTACATTTGCTAAGATACATTTCACAATGTCTATTTCTATAACACACAATCAATAAAACAAAATGAATGTACTATGGGCATGTTCATTTTTTTACACTTTGAGCTCCAGAGAACATCTCACCTTAAACAGTCCATTTATTGCAGTCAAAAAACCCACAGTGCCTTTGATAAGAAAATACCTAAACAAGTCTGCATGAACAACAAACAGCAGTTTATTTTGTACAATAAACTTCTACATCAGTAAAAAAAAAAATTGAAAATTTACCCAGCTATATGAGTTAAGAAAGTGCTCTAGAAATTAAAATAACATTTTCAAGGAAAATACTTCTTTTCCAAGGGTGTAACTGATTTAGGGAAGAATTGTACTCAGCTTAAGAAGCTTCACATCTTACTTACTGAATACACACAGTTTTGTGAAAGGCACAAAAATGTGTGAGAAGCCTTAGTGTTGCTCATTTACAAAAAGCAAAAGTTAGTCATAAAAGGGATAAGAGTATTTCTAGGTACAAAAGTGACAAGAGTGGTAAAATGAGATATCAAAATATTAAGCTGCAATTAAATTCAAACTTTTTGAAGTAGTATTTAAGAGATTTAAAACTAGTAAGGAATAGTTCATCCCATGAAGTGTAACTAAAATATAATTTCAAATAGAAATATGCCACTAGAAGAGCATCAGTTTGGCCATTTATACAAGACTCATTCAACAAAAACACACTAGGAAAACTTTAAGACTGCTTAGTTTAAAGTATAACCATATGCATGAAAATTCTATCATAGTTAAGACTCATTACATAGCTTCAGAATTTCATATATACAACTAAAGAATAATGCAGTCTTACACACCTAGAAAAATTTACACATTAATCTACTGATTTAGGAGCCCTTTTTCTGCTTTAAGAAAGTAGGGATATTTCAATAAAGGATTTAAATCCTTAAGAAAGATTCCATGAAAAATTGATCCTGAGTTAGATAACAGTAAAATGTATGACACCAATTTTTACCTCCAGATCCTAGCTGCTTGTAGAATCTGTATTCCAAATGTAGTGGTGCTCTTGACTTCATTGGCTCCTGATTTAAAAACAAAAACATTTAAAATAAACTCTCTCTGACAAAGTCTAAAAACTAATAAACTAATCTGCCTACTGCTTCCAAGCCACAACAGAAGTTTGAATTTTTCTTCTGGAATGAGTAATAAGATCCCAAGAAATCTCAACTTGTCAAATGATATTAGGGCACATAAGGATATTAGCGTCTTGTATTGCTCCATGGGACTGGGGTTCAACAGACAAATCCAATCACAGACCAACAGTGGTGGGTGATATGTCATGCAGCACTCAAAAGGCAGCAACTTCACTAACCAAAAAAAGTCCATACCCCTGTTATACATGACAGATGTTATCTTAATTGAAAAATTTCTTAGGCCCCTGTAAGAAAATCATTCCACCAAAATAGTAATAACTTGGAAATTGAATAGCATCAATCTAAATCATAAGTTTAAAACAAAATGGCATGAGAACAAGTTTGTAGCTCCAATCTTTCTTCTCCCAACATAATTCACATAAATTAATGGAATCTTAGTTCTTTTTCCTACACTTCTTTCTATAAAACCTTGATGCACTAGAGTGACATGAGATGAAGCACAGGAACACACAAGCAGGCTAAATAGAAGCCCTAACTTCTTGACTATTTCCTTTCTGCAGAGCAGAAGTACTTTACTATAAGGTAATCTTCTACAGCACCTTTTAGAAGATGTGTTCAGTTTCTTGCAATAAGTAACATTGTCCAATGCATTAGTGATAATTTAAACATTAACTGTGCAGCACTGCTACATAGTCGACTCCTACTAGAATAGCAGTAAAGTGATAGCGCTGGATGTCAACTTTCAGGGAAAGTCTGGACAGGTACTCACACTATCTTCTCTATAAGATAACAACTTGCTAGCCTGCATTGTTTCTTTGTGGCACACTAAGGCCACCAAAACCATGAGCCAAATATGCAATCATGAGAAACTTCATACTCTTCTTCAACCCATCTCCCCCCAGCACCCAAGTGTTTCATGCTGTTGTTACTGCTACAGCCAACATCCCTGTTGCTCATTTCCAAGCAGCAGTGGCCATACTGGCATCATCACCCTGTCTGGATGTATTTATGCATCTTATTTGCCCAGGACATCAAAGACTGACGACTAGAAGAACAGCACAACGTAATGGCTTCAACAGAAAAAAACCCTGGAATTTAAGAAATGCTTTTTTACACTCCAGAGTATTCATCTTGATGAACACCAGAACTCTTTGCAAATAAGTGACCAGGAACTCTCCAAATCAAAAAGACGTTCATCTGCCACAAACTGAATTACCAAGCAAGACTAAAAGGTTCACCAAAAGGTTGGTCCTACTTCCAGTTCAAAGTAACTCAAATTTATTGTAAAGTATTTAAGACAAATATCCCTTAGTAGAACACTTTACTGCAAACCTGGGCCTAAGCAATGTAATTACTACCCTTCAGGACTCAACTTTCAGAGGCATCACAAGGCATGTCAAAGACTTTAACCTCCTACAAAACCACACAAATTTTACTACTTGTTTGCCTGCAATAGTACTGCATATCTACTAGTTAAGAAACACACCATTCCCTATGTTGTCTCTAATTAAAGCTTGTAATTCTGCCTGCTGATGAGAAAAGATTTTATTCCTAACTCAGCCTATCTGAAGGATATACTGGCACAAGACTGGCTTATGAGCAGTTTGATTTTGTTCAGTTAGACAGATTTGCCTTGATTTAGGCAACATAAACAGCCTAATCACCACTCAATGTTCTAAGATGCTCCTATAGTAAGAATGAGAAATTGTTTTTATGTATTAAATGTACATAAACAGGCAAAAAAATTCTCAAAGCTTCATAGCTTCCAGTTTTTCATGTGCACCTACAATACAGTTCTTCAAATGAATACTACCTGTTGCAGTCAGCAGCACTAAAAAATCCTGACAAGCATCCAGAAGGGAAATGTTCTCAGTCAAAGAAGTCTACCTGACAACACACATCCAGCAGACAGTTATTCCCTCTGATAACACTGAAAACAACTGTGGTAATATGTACTGGATGACAGTCTTCTGAAATTGTCTTATTTTTGTAAAGAATTATGCATCTCCCTGACTGTTTCACAACTTGAATCATAAAGAAAATCTCTGTTCAACAAAAATTTTGAGCGTGTAAGCATAATAAACTCCTCACAAAATCTGTAGTGCTCCTATATGTCCCACTTTGCAGTACGCAGTGAACTATGGAGTAATGAGATAGATTGATAAAGATAAATCAAGACAGGTATGTTAAATATAATCTCCCATCCTAGCCATAAGAGCAGAGAATACATCACTGTAACTAACTTTTTATTAATAGGTATAAAAAGCATATAAAAGAATAAAAATATATTCTATAGTATGTTTTAACACATAAAAATAAGACGGAAACACAGTGTCTAGCTCAGTTGGGAGAGCATCAGAGTCCTAATCTGAGGGTCAAGGGTTCAAGTCCCTGTCCAGGTATGAAGCTTGCAAGAGCTGGGATGATGGTTGGACTTGATGATCTGAAAGGCCCCTTCCAACCTAGATGACTATGACTATAATTGTTCCAGCATCATGTCAATTCCAAGTGGCTTTGAAGACAACTTCTCTTCTTAGAGGAAATAAGTGCATTTCACTTATCTAATGGTAGTCATACCTTCACTGAAGTACCCCAAAAGTACTGTTCCAGGATTTAAGCAGTGTTCCACAAGCCCCTTTTACCATACTGCTTGCACACTTAAGTCTAATTATTCCAAAGCTCCAATATTAAATCACAGACAGCTGCACAAAGAATGTCCCCCCTCTTTACAATTTTTCAACTAATTTTTGTGGCAAATACATAGATGAAATACTATACAGTTTTCAAGATAAGACACCTCCTTTCTATAAGGTTATAAGATGATAGTTTACATGCTCTAAGCATAACATTATTAACATTATAAACTCTGATGTTAATCTAAAGTACAGTATAAACATTCAGTATTACTTACTTCCTGTTTACAGTAATCTAGTGAGAATTTCCACTCCCAGGGTATCTTCTGTTTCACATCATCTTAAGCAACAGCAAACAAAAGTTATTTCCAGAAAAAAAATTCTTCAGAGGTAGGGCTCCTTACAAGATTGCTGTATTGAAGAGTTGCACTCAATTTTGGTTTACTGCAGCCTTCTAGAGAGGCTCTGAAACAATATTATTCTAGGCTACAAATAATCTTTAAAAAAAAAAAGAGGAAAAAAAACCACATTTCAGCCTGAGAATTAAATACAACCTCTTTGCACACACTACTTGCAATTTCAAGGATAACAATCTTGACAGTGAATCATTAAATTAAAACCTGCTGTGACTACCTCATAACTTGCTGTGTTTCACAAAACCTCAAACTGATTTATTCCCTGAAGCAGCTCAATCAACAATTCCTTTAGCTGTTATTTTGTTAGTGGTTAAGCATCCCGCAAATCTGGACAATGGAGTCATCTGTCAAGGAGAAATGGAAAAATGAAGGTGAAGGAAGAGCTGAAAAGTTAATATGAGGTTTAAGGGAAGCAGAGGGACACATAATAAAAACCAGTCTAACACGAAAGCAAGAGATGAACTAGAAAGGTATAGCTCACTGCTTTCCATATGATAAAAGCTGATAACTACCTGAATCACAACATACTAGTATGTATACTAACAGATCAGCAAAAATACACGAACACTACTAAATGGTCCAGCCAATAGAGACTAGTTCCTAAGGTTTTCACGTCAGTTCTTCAAGAAGCTTGTTGTACTTTCCAAACACAAGTAACCCTTCAACCAGAGCAGTCCATGATGAAAGACATTAAAAACTACAGCCATTTTATCAAATTAAATAATTTATATACACACTACAGTGTATACAATGTATGACCCTCACTCACACCAAAGCTGCTTAAACCATTTCCTGAGTAAGTCATGAAGTTGCTATAGATTTAACAAACAGGAATATACTTGATTTTTTTCCATGAGGGAAAAATTAAATTCCACAAAAAAAGTCAAAGGCAAAACAGTAGTTATAAAATCCATTTATTTTTAACATCAAAAGTATTCCTGCAAGCTGCTGTATAAATGCTGTACTCTCAAAAAAAGTACACAACCCTTCAGTATAGAAGTACAGAGCTACCATTTATATGAAAAACATGCAGCACTGTAAGTGCTCTACCTTACAATAATGGAAGTTCTAGTGTTCATTTTCACCAGTTCCTTCCATCCATTTCTTGCAAAACAACATAGCTCTCCTTTATCACTGATGTAAGACAGTAACTCAAGAAGTTTATTACATATTCCAAGTTCTTTAAGCACTAGTACTAAATTACAGACATACTTCACTCCAGCCATTCTATAGAAACTTCTGAGTTACTCAATGATTTTTCAAATATTCAATAAGATTTTTTGCACAACTGTAAATGAACAGCCATAATTCATGAATAAATTAGAAGTTGTATCTTTCAAACTTAAAACAGGTTGAAGTAGTAGCTGTGTTCATTAATAGTACATATATAATAAAAACAGTATAACCAAAACACAGGAATCAGATTAAATATTATCACATTTAATCACAGAACACATTATCAACTGATAAGAACAGCGGTATCTCTACAAACGACAGGGGTATCTCTACAAGCAATTACTTGAAGCTAGACGGTGCTCTCTACAAAAGAGAAGAGAGTTGTAAAAAGAACAAGTGACTAAAAACTGTGAACTTTATTACAAGAACGTTAAGCCTTGATATGTCTTTGGCATGCTTGGGAGCCTGTAAGTTCTGATTACCCTAAACCAGTAGTAAGATGGAAAGGGACTTCAAGTGGCTGGGAAAACCTAGGATAAAAAGGATGTTCTGCCCCTCAAAAATTTGAGAAACCCTAACTGAGGAATAACTCAGTGGAATTTATCCAAATAATGTAAACTCTTTTTCAGGACTCCTCTGTGATCTTCGTCAACACTCCAACCAAAAGCAATAGGAACTTCTGAAACACAACAAATTAGTACTTTAAAAAAACTGTCCTGCCAACTATTTTTGAATGCCCTTTACAATAAACAGACTCTAACTAGAGGAATTCTCAGATCATGTTCAAGTTTTATCAGACATTCACAGTGAGCTCAAGATACTTTAAAACAGAATTAAATTAAATCTGATGTAACATACACATGATAACCCTCAAAACTGTAACCCACAAAGCTTCATTATTGCTCTTTCAAACCATGATGTGGATAGTTTAAACTACTCCTAAAGTATTTTTATAAGTGATAATAAAAACATTTTAAAGAATTTTTATATTTGCAATGCTTTTTAGATTTTCCATCTGAATTCATATACTTCTGATACCATAGCTGACCTTCTACACAATGGAACTAGAAACTCACCATGCCATACTACAAATAAACTTCTGTACTGCTGCTGTAAAAAATAAATTAGATCTCTAAAATCTCTTCAATGATAAATAAGTTACATTAGATCTTGAACTACTTATCAAAATAGTCTTTCACCAAGACAGTAAAATACATGAAAGCAAAACACAAATTAAACTGTGTGGTTCTTATGGAAGATTCAGCAAATGCAGAACAACAAAATATCCAAAATTACTTTGTTGCTAAGTGAGAGAGACACACAGATTGTTAATATCACATTCAGATTAAATTTGGTGTCCCTCTAGAAGTTGCACAAAAGGGGAATGCACTAGAAAGATAGCCGAGCAAGTCCTTGAAGTAGCAGTCAATTATAATAGACTTCACATACATAGCTTTAGCTCCGAGAACAGTGACAATTAACTCTGGTTCTACTCAACGTGGCCCAGGCCCATAATTACATACATCACTTACTGCTTTCATCCAGTCAGTTGAAAACAAAACAATTTCAATTAAGGAAATGAAACCATGATATATGAAATGAAAATTCCAATTAATTTCTTAACCTAAATCCTTAAAAATAAACAAACTTACCAGTTTAATTGCCAGATACTCATTCGTGTACAGATTTTTTCCTTGGAAAAAGAATAAAACAAGAATTTGAGACATGAACTACTGAAAAGCCATTTAAACCACAAGAAAGCCTACAATACATTTTTTGCCTAAGGTGCTAGGTGTTCTGGTAGTAACTTAAAAAATAGTGCCTTTATTAGCTAGACGTCATACTTTACTTCATTCTGGAATAGTGCAAGAAGAGGCAGTGGAACACAGTGCTACATCTTATTTCATCAAGTTCACAAAATAGTGAGTAGTGTTTTTTCCCTTGAGAATTATTACATTACTATAGATGGAATAATACATTCTGCATTTATATTTATGGCTAATAACTGTTTTAAGTTTAGTTACCATATGGTTTTGGAACACCAGGAAGTAATTAAAGCTAGAATTAACTAGGACTACTTTTTTCCGCCTCAATCCTGTAATTCACAAAGCCTTAAGTTTAGCTTAAAGTTAAGCTGAAGCTTTAAATAGAGCAAGTACTACCAAGTTAAATGCTTGTATCATTTGAAAAATGCATCTTCTGCTTTAAAAGTGATTCTGGAACTGGATGAGCATATTTCAACAAGCACTACTTCAAACTGCATATGACTAAAATATTAAACAGCATTTACAACTACAAAGTTAAACAGATAAAGGAAGAACTTCTGACACTGAAACTGTTTCTCTGCAGTCTTGAGAAGAACTGTGTAATATTTTACATGACAACCTCGGGTTTTTTCCTCTTCCTGTAGTATTACCCTTGTCTGAATTTCCCATGTTTAGCTCAGTTTTCTCATAGAAACTAAATAGGAAAATGACTTAGCTCAAGAGAATTATTATATTCAAGAGAATTATTATATTCAAGAGAATTATATTTATCAACAAAGACTACAATCTTGTCTTTGCTGTAAAAATACAGCACTCTCAGAGCTGAAAAATAGATATATTAATATCTGTAACTTTCAAGGAGCCACCTTTACAAAAGGTTATTGGAAAGTTGTACAATGATAAATACAGAATCAGTACACACAGCATGCCCTGATCTGACCATCAAAATAATGGATAATTCCAAGACCCTCCCTAGGAATCTTAAATGTAACATACATATATGATCATCTGAGTGACAAAAATATGTAAGCAATTTCAAAAAAAGTTCACATCTTGGCATTTGGATGCAATCTAGAAGTTAAAAGGAACTCTTTCAGGGACTCTGGTTATTTGCTCTATTGGATAAATAAATCAGTTACTCTGGTAGCTAACAAATCTAGCTTCAGTTTAGTAGCTGGATATTGGGTTCCAGTAGCCAAGTGCAGCAATGAGAGGTTTACTATTCTGAGGAAACATCAGAAGCAACATTAGAGTGGTGATTCATGATAGTTTCTAAAATAGGCTACAGAGCAGATTTAACATCACTTGCTCTGCTTCCATGCACAGAAAAACAGGTTTTGCTTACACATCACATGCGGCAGCAACTTTTATTAGTTACAATGAACTGATGGTGCAAATCTCAGAAAAAGGTTAACATAGCGTATCAAAAGTCAAAACAATTTAGTCCTTTCCAAAGTAAAGGTTGCACAACAGACATTTGCACATTCAACCAATTTACCCCCCAGATCAGAAGCCAATACAAAAGCTTAACCACTCCATTCCTTTCTACCTTTCAAGTAGAAGAGCTACAATAGCTATTGATTTGTAACTGAATTTTCATCTCCTGAAGCACAACTTCACTTACTTCAAGTAACAGGATCCCTGCTAAAATCCTTAAGAATCAACTCCAGGATACATGCTCAAAATATACTACAATTTGCTGAACTGCATGAAACAAATTTAGTCCTTGTGCACATCTTTGTAGGAGGGATGTCTACTTCAAGTTACTTGTCAATATAGAAATATAAAAATAACAAATGTGAACCAATATATAATACCAATCTTAACTTCTGCTATCAGTAACTCGCATTTAAAGACATCTTACCCCACAAATAACAAAGGATTCAAGATGCCTACTATGTATGGAAAATAGTTGTTTAAACAGAGAAAGCATAAATTTGTCCTTTTGTCTGACTACACTACCATCTTCCTTTTATTTTACTTACTTCAATACTATCCAACTTTAACTACTTTAATATTGCATTTAGAATTTAATAGACAATTTCACTCTGCATCTGCTGCAATCAAATGAGCTATTTCAATATTGATCTGAAACAGATAATCAACTATATACATAACAGGAATATATTTTACTTGGAGTATACAGTTGCCTTTACTAGTAAATGTTAAATTCATCATACTGGTTTAAGTTCATGCAGAGTTGAAAAAAGTATCATTCTAAGCCAGTTTAGAAAACATTAGGACAAGACGAAGACAAAGTTTCAGCTTCAGATGCAAACCAGAGAAGCACAGTAAAGATCAAAATACATCAGTCCTGTATTATTTACATTCTGATTCAGACTGGATACAAGGCCCCATTGTAAAAAAGTCATTTTTTAACATTATAAAACATGCAAAAGTAAGAAATACATTTTACGCAAGGATTATATTTGAAACATTTTCTGAAGGACAATGAGTCCTACCAGAGGCAGAAGATCACTTACACAGCCCATTCCATTTTTTTTTTTTAAACACATCTCCCTTTGAAGTTTGATATAGTGCATTAAGTGAAGCCTTCTACGAATTCTGAAATAAGTTCTTGCCATATAAGTGTCAAGTTACATCTGTTAATACACACAGATCTTGAAAACCTTGGCTAATCATATTGTTGGTGTGGAAAATTAAGTCTCCCAAACTAATTAAGTGGTCTTCCAAAAGCACACACCCATCACTTAGTGTCTATTTTAATAAATTGCATTATTTCCAGATTTGCTACCCAAGCTCTTCAAAATGCTTTAAGTTCTTCTCCAGCAATCCCTTCCTCACCGTTTAATTTTCATCCATCTGTTCAGCAGGCAACTAAGACACTGAATTACTCATCTCACCAATTCTCTACATAGATGGATTCCCACTAGGAAAGAAAACCAAGAAATCCAAGAGTTTGCTGTTGCAAAAAACACTGAAGCACCTGTCACACTGTCCCCAAGATACCTCCAAAATCACAATATTATAATCCAGATCTAGAGGAGGCAGATGTGTTTTACATACACTAAGCCCCAAATCCAACTGAATAAACTCCTTCAGGAAGGCCAATAAATACCAAGATACAACAACCATGAAAATTTCCAGCCTCTCTGAAGAAACTACTGACTGTATTTAGTATAGCACTGCACACAATTACAAACTTATTTTAGTCGCAGAAAGTCTCCTGCTACAGAAATTTGTAAAACCAGACAGAGCTCACACCAACCAGAGTCAAGTCATAAAAAAACAAACGCACAATGCAAATTTAGCCCATCTAGAGTCAGAGCAGCTTGAAAAGCTGTATGGTGTGTTAACACAGACATTTCAATGCCTAGATTGCATACATTGGCCTCATATAGCATAAACTGAAATGAAGAAACAAGGGTCTTACCTAATCGTAATTCTCCAAAGTTACCACATCCTATTTTTTTCCCAACTCTGAAGTTAGATCCAACCATTAACACTCCAGAATTTGAAGAATCAGCTTCACATGGAATATGGCTTGACGTCTCACTAGGCTGTGACGCTCTTTGATCTGGCTTGTCCTTGTCTCTCTTTTTATTATCCATGTCAAGTTTACGGTACTCCACTTGTTTTAAAAATCAGCATAAGCAAACTCCATTGGCAAAATGTGAGAATGAAAACTTAATCAATGAAGAGTTCAGCAGGTTACTGTCAGTAAGCAGTCAAAAACAGTGTGTTCATCCAATTTGGAAGCTTTGGTAGTTATCTGTAGCAAAAATGTTTCTCCAGAATGCACTATACCAGTATTCACGGGAATTCTGTTAGAGAAAATTTAAAGTTACTGAGTACACTAAGATTCTTACACAAAACTCTCTCCTTCAGCTAGATATATAATTAAGCTATAGATAATTATATTTACTTTGAAGATCCACGAAAAGCACTACTATAAGGTAGAAGCTTCTAGGACATGATAGCAAGAGATATTGGTGTGACTGAAGTGAGCTAAAAATATACATCTTAATGCAAAATCCAGACAGCCCCATAAAATAGACACATCAAATTGATAGGCAGACTCTCATTGCATCTTATGCTACTTAAAAAATGAAAGCATGTATTCCTGGGTTTTGTCACTCCAGTAATGTCTTCTGTTGTAAGTAAATGCTCAAATTGTTACAGAAAAGTATTAAAACTTATTATTCCATACCTTTTCCAAATTCTAATTTGAGACAGATAATTTACAAATGGGAAGATAAATTCAGATCTCCCAGTAATTCCTAGAGTCTGAAAACATACTTCCTTATTGTCCTGGTTTGGGCCCAAAATTACTAAAGGACCCCCCCCAGTGACAGATGGCCCCCCCTCCTCTCTCTGAAGAGAGGAGAGGAAGGAATGAGGAGATTTATGAGTTTAGAAGAATTCCAAACTACTTTAATAGATAATGAAATAATAGATAAAATTAAAAGGAAAAGATAAAAAGGTATACAATATTTACAAAACCGTATCCAGCTCCCGGGATGATGATCATGTCCCCAAGAGAGCAGGCCGAAGAGAGAAGGCCTGAGGAGGGAAGGGCCGAGGAGGGAAGGGCCGAGGAGGGAAGAGAGGGGCTGACCCTTCGATCCCTCAGCTTTTATACTGAGCATGGGGCAGATGGGATGGAATACTACTATTGGTCAATTTTGGGTCACCTGCCCTGTTGCTCCTCCTTCCTCATGGGACTTCTCTATGTCTTTCTGTTTCCAGCCCCTCCCCCGGTGGGGTGGCTGACAAACATTCTGACCTTGATCAAAGAGGCCTAACTGAAAAGTAAAATTACAAACTAGAAAATTTACCCCATTTTACCTCAAACCAGGACACTTATTCTCACCAGGTCCATTTAATTATAGCATAAATTTGCTTCTCCCTTCCCATCTAGCATCATTGCCCAGATAGCAATTCCATGTAAAAACATGCTAGCTGATGACTGCAATAAAAAGGAAGCTTTCATTTTTATCTTGCCCATAAGAATAGTAGATAGTTTCCTACTTGACAACAAAGGCTTAAAAAAATGAAAAATGCAGATTGTTAGCTACCGCATAACAAATATTTCAGCGAGTTCAATCTGTTCAAAATTATTTTGTTCCATTTGCTTCAATCATGGGAATATAATGCAATACAATAAAACATCTTCTGAAGACAGTTCACTTCATGTGCTACAGCCAACTCTAAAGATAGACTACATGGGCCTATTTTCAACACTGAAAACACTTAGCTTTTTTAAACTTATTTTTCACAAAGTAAAACTACCGCTTATGAAAGAGCTAGTAAAAATAGCAAAGAATATGAAAAAAACCACACCCAAATAACACTATCTGCTGAATCATAGAAATTTGGGAGATGGTCATAACAACACAATATCTAAAAATCCCTAACCAAAAGCTGATTTAACTGTCACTGCAGCACAAAAACACATGGTTATTTGTCCACTAAAGAAACTGGATCACCTTACTATGAAAAGGGAAAAACAAAACACTTGTTCTGAAAACAATCACAACAGTGCAGGCCCCAATCCAAGATTATTTGCTTAATGCAAGAGAAAAGGACTTCAGCAGTGAGTAATGAATGCAGTGGTGTGTTATAGACAGAGGTCTTCGAGAGAAAAATATGAGCACATTTGGCTACAACATCTTTCAGGCTCAAACATCACTGCTAGCTACCTCTAGTCTCTTCCCAAACCACAAGATCTCAGAGGAATAGGCTCAATGGGAAGCAACAACATCCTCATCCTGTGCTACAAAGACTAGAAGAAAAAACCCAAGAAAACAAGAAATGGGAGCATAGGACTTTAAGGATACCACTTTGTGCAAAGAAAGAAAAGCAGTACATTTGATGAAACAGAATGTACAAGTCTTCTAGATACCAAATTAAAAGGACTAAGGTTTCATATCATAGTGCTTCTCCAGCAAGAAATAAGAAGATAATCCTAGATTTTTATTGCTAATACACAGGCTTAATGGCAAATAAAACTAATAAACCTAAGCACAGCATGTCGCTACCATCAGCAAAGAGAAACTGGTTTGTTTTTTTTTTACAAACACAATGCTTTGGAAATCTTAACAGCAGTAGAAGGCAAACTTTCCTAGCACTATTTTCAAAAATCTACCACATGCTGAAAGATACATCTTGCAATAGTGAAAGGCACCAGTGGCCTCAAGACAGTAAAGAAAGGACTGCGTATGGAGGCAAACCTGAAGAAATACAAATCCGATTTCAGAGTTAATAGGATTCTTAGCTTACAAGTTTTCCATATCTTACCTGTTGACACATATACAATATCTACTCACACATTAGTTTTAAGTTCTATTCGCAGTTTCACTTTAGAATGACAAAAAAATTCCAGTCTGTCATTTACTTCATATTATGCCACTTTATCACCAGAGCACAAGCACATAGCCTTCCTAGCTGAGCTGAAAACTTAGCTGTAACATGCAAAGTTCTGAGGGTGATGAGAACCAAGTCACAATGCATCACAAGCATGAAATAACAACCAAGCAATTTGAAGTCAAAGAGGACTAGAAAGTCAGCAGCAGAAGTGAGGCTATAGTGATCTTTAGGAAATCAGTTATGAGCCATAAGAAGTCAATCATTACCTGAAGAAGTTTCCCCATTTTACATTTCAGTTCATGCAGCAATAAGCAATATCAGAGAAGACAAGCTGGGAGCTCAAGGACAGATTTAGTATTTATGCAAATCATATTAGCAGCTCTGTGTGCGTGCTTGTCTAGATGAAACAAAACACTGAAGCTTTACTAGGGAGAAATTAATTTGTACAATACATTAATACATCCATAGTTATAGGAATACTTCTCTTCAGAAAAGTCCAAATAATAATCACAAGTAACCCTGAGCAGTATTAGGTTACTAGAGATGAAGACTTGCAAGACCTTTATGGTTTTCATTTTTAAAATATCCTATCTACATACATGGAGCATGGAGTCATGGAGCAGATCCTCCTAAAGGGGTTGCAAAAACACATGGAGGGTGACACAGAGGTGATTGGAGGCAACCAACATGGCTTCACCAGGGGCAAATCATGCCTGACCAATTTGGTGGCCTTCTATGATGGATTAACCTCATCAGTGGACAAAGGAAGGGCAAATGACATCATCTTCCTGGACTTCTGCAAGGCATTTGACACTGTCCCGCATGACATCCTGGTCTCCAAACTGGAAAAGAATGGGTTTCATGGATGGACCACTCTCTGGATAAGGAGCTGGTTGAACGGTCGCACTCAAAGAGTTGCAGTCAATGGCTCATTGTCCAAGTGGAAACCAGTGACGAGTGGTGTTCCCCAAGGATCAGTACTGGCACCATTGCTATTTAACATCTTCGTAGGAAATATGGACAGTGGGATCGAGTGCACCCTCAGCAA
>VZTY01030593.1:152262-163063 GCA_013400935.1 Turnix velox | reverse complement strand
TACTGAGCATGGGGCAGATGGGATGGAATACTCCTGTTGGTCAATTTTGGGTCACCTGCCCTGTCGGCCCCTCCTTGCAGGTGGGACTTCTCTACGTCTTTCCATTTCCAGCCCCCAATAGGGTGGTTGACAAACTTCTTGACCTTGATCACCATAGTGAATAATGAAAATAAGAGCTTCTTGCATACCATTCCCTGGTCTTATCAGTCTGGGAGCGAACAGTGTCTGAACAATGTGCAGTTAATTTCAGAGTTTAGTCAGACAGAAGAGGCCTAGCTGAAAAGTGAAGTTACAAACTAGAAAATTTACCCTATTTTACCTCAAACCAGGACAAGTGTGCAGCCTCAGCTGTAGCCAGCTTTGGACAGCTACAAGAGCTTGATTGGTAGCAAAACATGAATAACAGAGGAGATAGGAGACAAGGAAACTTACTACCAGAATATCAGTGTGGTATCAACATACCTTCCACACAAAAAGACTAAACACAATAATACATCAGCCACTAGGAATATTACTAAGATAAATAACTCTATCACAGCTGATAAAGAGCTGGTTGTGCAATGCAGCAAATAATACAGCCTTTTCTACATTTCATTTGTACATGTTGCACAAAATTTCAGAATTGTGGTAGCTTGTTAAAGAGAAGACAGTTTTTCCATTGCTGTTTCACTTGCACTCTTCTAATCTGCACTTATAAAATAATGAATCTGAGAAATGTTAAATTGGGTAACTGAATCATACTTCTGTTTATGTGTCCTTTTAGAACAGCTTCATTAAATACAAGTGTGCTGAGCCCCAAAAGCACAGTCAGGAGTGAGATTAATTTCCCACCTTGGGTATTGTTTCACATTCACACTCCATTCATGGTCTGCCACATACATCCTTGTTCTCAGGCACTCTAAGGCTCTACCTTAAGTTTCCTCAGATTTTATAATATAATTTATTTAATTCAAAGGAACATCATCAAAAAACAGCCTAGGTGGGGTGCCTCCAAAGGGAGGGACACTGAACTAAAATTGTCTGGACAATTATATACCTGCCCCCCACTAAATCTTCACATGAGTAAGGGGAATTTTAGTCCAAAGGTGATTTTTGGACTGTGAGCTTCTAACATCTTATTGGATTCTTTTTTTGTGTTCAGGCAGGTAAGCTCATAGGTTGTAGATTTGCAGTTTCGTATGAAGGTTGGAGCCTCCTGATTTACACTCCTTGTGCATATGCAGAGGAGTTGCAGACTTGGGAAAAACACTCACTACAAAAATATCTGTGTGGTATCAAGATGTCTTACACATGAAAAGACTAAACATAGAAATGTACCAGCTGCTGGGAATGTTAATAAGAAAAATAACTGTATTGCCACTGATAGGTTTCAGCAAACCTAACCATTCTGAGGAAAGCTAAGGGCACAGCATAAATCAAACCATATTACAATTCTAAGTAATTTACTCTTAAGCACAATCCACTTACTTATACTAAACAACTAATATTCCTTAACAAGTATCTCACAAAGGATTTCACTTTGATACTGCCTTACCGGTCATGGAAGAAGTGCAAAACTTTTGCAGATGTTGGTGAAAATACTATACACATAAGGGATTTATATCTTTGGTGCACTCCATATAGAGTTACTGAAAACAATGGATGAGGCAAGCCAGATAAAATACTACCCTCTCCTTGATTTCCGGTTGTAATGCCAAAAACACATGTAGTGCATAATTGCCAGTGGCTCGCAGACACTGAAATATCAAAGCTGGCACAATATACATTTCTTGTACATTAATTTTCTGTGCTTGCATTATGCTAAAAAGTTGGAAAAATAAGCAGCCTTTTCTTTATTATTCTCAAGTCATTAATACAATCTTCATTTTTCTGCAACATGATGCTGTGGTGATTTTGGTTGGCTGCCAGAAGCCCACTCAGCTGCTCTCTGACTTCACCTCCTCACCAGGACAATGAGGAAAAAGCAAGACAGAAAAGGTCACGGATCAAGATAAAGATAGGGAGACCACTCAGAAATTACCAATTGGTAAAACATACTTGACTTGGAAAGATGGAACAGATCTTCCTGAAAGCTATATCAAGGATAACTGGGTGATGACTAGAAACAGCCAACTGAGCTTCGTGCTTGTCTAATCTCATGGCCTTCTATGATGCACTGCTGGATACGGGGAGAGCAACTGATGTGATTTGCCTTGACTTCTGTAAGAACAACTGGCGTTAACAAGGAACGTACCAGCACCTGCCAGGCTAAGAAACAGAAGCCTTGGTGCATCAGAGTTCTCTGATGACTTACTGGAGGAAGTTACTCATCTTCAGATAATAGTGCCCTGGTTGAGGTAAAACAGAACACATTTTCTGTTCAGTAATTTCACTTTTTAGCTAAGCCTCTTCTTACTCTCTGAAATTGACAGCATATTGTAGACACATGCTGTTTGCTGTGAGGGTGGTGAGACACTGAAAGAGGTTGCCCAGAGAGATTGTGGATGCCCCCTCCATGCAGGTGTTTTAGTCCAGGCACTAAGCAACCTCATCTAGTGGGAGGTGTCCCTGCCCATGGCAGTGGGGTTGGAACTACATCATCTTGAAGGTCCCTTCCAACCCAAGCCATTCTATGATTCTATGATTCTATGTGTACTACTGCTGCCAGTGGAAAAGAAATAAACTTCCCCAACTTACTCTGAAAAAATATTTCACCATTCAGTTCTCCCTTTCCAGAAGAAAAAAGGTTAATTATCTTCAAATTTAGTCTATAAAACATGCCTCCAGCTGCCTGTCATCTTAAATTTCCTCTGTTTAACTGAAGTTCCTGTTCTTCCTGACCATACCAGGTCATGCACTGAGGATTCATGATTCCAATTCTAAGTTTTGCCTTAAAGACAGCATTTTGCATCCTTTTCTCATATTCAAACTCTGCATCATTTGCTTTTACTAAAGTTCTGATCTACTATGGAACAAACAAGACAGCTAAAAATATTTCTAAGTTTTGCCCAGTGTAACCAAATAACCACAAGAAGAGCAATTCAAGTTACCCTTTAGAACATATGCAAGACTTGCATTAAATTTAAATCCTGGATACAAAGAGATACAACTATTTCCCCCACTCTGCATATGAACAATCTGCAAATGTTAAAAAATATGGAAGACAAGTTAAATTAATCATAAATAAATGACCCGAAGTTAATTCATAGCTACCATAAGGCTATTCATTAATACAAAAAAATTGGTGCATCTTGAGCTGAAAATGCTGGGAATAACATGAAGTTAAAAGCACCTCTCATATTTTAAACCATGATGATAAGCATCAGAAGTCACTCCAATGTGAATCATGAAGGAAACAATACAGGCTTCTAAGTGAAAAGGTCTTCATGAATAAGTTACTTTGAAACAAGATGCCAGATAGAGAGGATAGTCAATCCCTGTTTGATCTGCGTATGACCTGTTCTCAGCTATGCATATACTGATGCTATTCTAGCCAATTCTAAAGGAGATAAAGGTGAAACTTTGGTAATGCCATAATACAGCTGCTCATCTGATCTGCAGTGGAAAATACAATGATCTCAGTTTAAGCAAACAGAGAATTCATACTTGTGGAAGAATACTTACAAACCACATAATCCTCCTGGCTTCTTTGAAAGCTCACCACCCCCTGGCATTTTTCATACAAGCATATATTATTAAAATAATTCCAAGGTGGGAAAGAGACAGCCAAAAATTTAAAACATGAAATAAATACTCAGTACCTTATTTTGGCTTGGCTATTAGAATTAAGACAGTCACGTGGGAACAGATACCAAACATACAGATAAGCAGATGTAATTTTAGCAGGAATAACACAGTCTTCTTAGCTGTAAATTTAGTCAGAAGTGTAACGAGTACAAGTCTTCTGTAGTCAATAGAAAGACATTTTAAAAATATTAAATTAAAAAAGGCAGAGGAATTAACTTTGTAAAATGAGACCTAAGTAAATATATGGAAACAAAATTAAGTAACATCAATGGGAACTGAAGCTGGAAAGGAAAATGGGATAGTAGTTATAAACCGTTGTAACCATTATAATAGCCTCTAAATCAAGAATATACAACCAACTAATTGTGACTAAAGAATTTAATAATGGTAGACACAATTTATTAATTCATTTAGTAATTACTTCAATCCTTGTCTGAATGCAGAAAATTTCATAACTTCAATATTGTACCTAATATTCACTTCTTGATATGCTTGAATGAACTACCCTATAATTTGCATTTAAATGATTTTAATTACAATTTTTCCTTAGAAATGTGGGATAAGTAAACATAGTATTGAAACGCAAGATATCCGAAAATCTCTATTTTCTTCACAGACACTGGATTACAAGTTGAC
Organism: Turnix velox; assembly: GCA_013400935.1. Taxonomy (NCBI): domain Eukaryota; kingdom Metazoa; phylum Chordata; class Aves; order Charadriiformes; family Turnicidae; genus Turnix; species Turnix velox. The sequence goes on along the minus strand of VZTY01030593.1, from coordinate 158,701 downwards.
AAATGAAACTTGAAAATTATTCAGTCCTAATTTTATTGCTGAAAGAGAAGCATAATGACATACATTTGCTTAATGTGCAGTAAACCAAATCAGAAACTGGAAAACAACATTTACTTTCATAACATGTTTTATATATAGAAATTGACTGCAACACAGGCTGTTTTATGAATAAAATACTTTGTTTTCAGTGATGATTTTTTGACGGCTATTTCCTAGGAGTTTTCAGTACATATTTTCCAGAACAATTCAAATCCATAGCCCAAATTATAAAAAACTTCTTCACAAATTATTAAAAGGAAGTGTGCTGTAGGACAGTAACATTAAAAATTCTAGTAATGCACTAATTTGCTTTATGTTGTTCTGATGTCCTTCCAATCTTAAATATTGATTGAAGTCTGAACACTTTTGTACAAGTTTGTAAAGCCTTTTCATGCAGCCAGTTCCATACAACAATTTAGTGTCATCTGCAGAATTACTGAGAATACACTCAATCCCTCATCCAGATCATTGACAATAAAATTACACAGCACTCGCCCCAGTACTGACTCTGAGGAATGCTACTTGGGGCTGGCTGCCACTTCCTTTCACCACTTCTACCAGCTTCCTCAATACCTTTTCATATATCTCAATTGGTCTCAGAGCCTCCTTGGATTTTACTATTAAACTCTGAGGCAAAGAAGGCATTGAGTATCTCAGCCTTTATCCTTAGTCACTCTCATGCATCCAATGAAGGATGGAGATTCTCCTTAGCCCTCCTCTTGTTGTACTTGCAGAAATATTTTTTTCTTTTACAACAATAGCCAGATTAAGTTCCAGCTGGGGCTGACCCTTCTAATTTCCCTCATGCATAGTCTCATAAAATTTTTAGAGTCTTGCTTTTTTTTAAATATCAGGAATTCTTCCTTTTTTTTTTTCCTGAGTTCTAGCCAAATATCTCCTTTCAGCCAAGCCTGTCTTCTTTCCCACCAGCTTGTTTTTCTGCTGGATGGCCCACTCCTGTGCCTTTAAGACTTCCCTCCTGAAAAATGTCTAGCCTTCAAGGACTTCTTTGTCCTCCAGGATTGCCTCCCAAAGGACTCTGTCAACCAGCTCCCTAATTAGTTAGAATTCTGCCTTCCAAAAGTCCAAGGCAGCAGTTCTGCATACACCCTGCTTACTTCTCTGGGAGTCAAAAATTCATGCTCACTGTTTCCAAAATGGCCTCACATCACCCACAAGTCCTTCTCTGCTGACAAGCAAGGTTCCAGTAGGGTTTCTTCCCTAGTTTGCTCACTCACCACCTGCATTAGGAAATCCTCCACATGCTCCTTATTTCCACTCTGATGTATTGTATTTCCAGGAGAAACCTATTAAGTTGAAGTCTCCCCAAAGAACACAGGCTAGCAATCATGAGACTTCTCAAGCTGCTTATAGAGTATTTCAGCTGCCTCTCTGTCATGTTTGGTGGGCTATAACAGACTCTCACCATGACATCTTGGCCTTTCTTCTGACTCTTACTCATAAGCACTTGACCCTTTCATCAGCATCATCAAGTACCGACAATCAAACTACTCCCTAATACATAGGGCTACTTCACCACCTCTCCTTCCTCGTCTATTCCTTTTGAAGAGTCTACAGCAATACACTGCAGCAGTGCAGCTGAGTGAGTCATCTTACCACATTTCCATGACTGCAATTACATCACAGTTTTCCAACTGTACAATGACTTACAGCTCCTCTTGACTCTGGGAGATGCATGCAGAGTAGATGCACTTCAGCTGGGTGGCTGATCTTGGCACTTTCTAGGAGGAGAAGAGAAGCTCTAATTCCTATGTGACTATCTTCAGGCACTTACGGAAGTAACAGTTCAACAACCCTTGTATCACTCCTGTAGATCTCCATCCTCTGCTTCCACTGAGATAGCTAGGGTGCTGCACTCATTAGCACAGGGACATTTCAAATGGTCCCCAGTCTACTCATCAGATGGTGAAACAGAGCAAAGGACCTCAGTAACACACAATTCCTCAAATATTAGTGTGCTGCCTCCAGGCATATTACTGGGAAACCTGATTTTATCCCTTTCTCCCTTAAAATGCACACTTAAAGCCCTCTAACTCCTGCGCAAATATCTTCTCCCTCCTTTGAGACATGTATACTTCATATGGAATCAGCAGGCCTGGTGTCATCTAGACCGAACTATGATTAAAAGATACAAAATTTTGCAACTGTCACTAGTCTAAGGCCAAAGACTGACCTACTCACTCTTCATGTCTCTTACTCCATTATTCACTGCAATTGGAAGAACAGAACAGAACATTACTTGCACTCCAGATCTCTTAACCAGTTGCCTCAAGGCCCTGATGTTCCTTTTGTTGTTTGTCCTGATTGTTCTCGGGCTTTTTATTACAACTTCATTACTGTCTACATTAAAAAGCAATTATAGGATACAGATTATCTGAGGGCTGCATGAAGGTATGAAGTTTCCTCATTGAGTCTTTAACTTTGGCCCCAGAGAGGAAGCAGACCTACATCCTCTAGGAAGAGGATCTAGTCAGCATATTGGAGTTTCTGTTCCCTTCAGGAGAGTCTCCTATGAAAATGACATGTTTTATTTTCTTTATAGAAGTAGTTTTGACACGGGGCATAGGCTGATCTAACCTTGGTGACACCTCCAATATAGATGAACCATTATCCTTGTCATTATTTGGTTCAGCTGGCACGTTCTACCCAGGGTACCTGAGAAGATAAGGTACTTGTGGAGGAGACATTCCTGCTAAGCCACACAGGAACTTGTTGCCATTGCCCCTTATCCAATGAGTCACCACAATCTGCTGAGTGCAGAGAGGATAGAGAATCACTTGTATCACACATCCAGTCTGCCTGACAGGGCTCTCCCAGGGAAGAAGGTGCGCAGCTCCAGAAGCCTATCTCTCTTTCCTACTCTCCTGCACTCGTCAGCCACCTCACTTCCTCTGGGAACCCTTGTGACCAAGCAGAGGAGTTCCTTTACCTGTGCACTTCTCACCAGTGTGCTCACTGGTTCCATCCAGTATTGGCAAAGGAGTAAAGACACGCAATCAGGCAAATGCACCAGATCAGACAGAACTGGGCAAGACTACAAAAGCATAATGAGAAAACAGGCAAGGAAGATTAGAGAAAAACTTGCAGCTCTGCAAAACAAATCAAGCTGGTAAGACCAAGGAGGTCCTACTCTCTACTTAAAATCTTCTCCTCCCCCACTTATTTTAAATTCTTTTCTGGAAATGGTTAATAATCATAAGAGTCTTGGCACACTTAATATTTGTAACATAAAGAAAAAAGTCAGGTTAGGGCAGGGAGTGAATGAAGTTTCATGAAGTAGGTGACCTGAATTTAATAGCTTGCTCTTGGGATTAGCAGAGATCCCACATGCTCTGCTATGCACAAAGACTCAAAAACCAACACTGTTAGATGTGTCCTCTTGCTCTTTTGTGCCCTGGCGTTTGTCTGACCCTGTACTGGGTTAAATAAGTTCAGCTTACTAAATAGGAAAAAAGCAAATCCAGGAACAGTTACAATGAGCAGCAATTACTTTTCCATCAGTAATTCAGAAGAAGAAAGTGGAATATACAGAGGAAAATATTGTGATTCTATTGTAGAACACATGAAAGCAGCCCTCCCTAATATATTCTATCCACCTGAAGTAACTGTCACTAAAGAAGGGTGAGAGCTAATGAAGATTTCAGAGAAGGGTAACAGAATTTAATAAAATCAAACAGAACCTGATTAACAGAGACAACTGTGAGATTTGAGATTATTTATTTAAAAAAAAAAAACTGCTGAGAAAAAACAGTCTATTAAGATAAACAGTACATAGTAAAGCAATTTATAAGTAAAGAAGATTGCCATGAACACTGTCCTTAGAGGAAGATACCAGTTTGGGGAAAAGGTCTGCAGAGAAATTAAGAATGAAAGTGGAAAAATCTTTCTGAGGATTAGGAAGGTTAGAGAGACTAAATACAGGAAGTGAAGAAAGGACAAAAATAGAAATTATCAAAAAAGTGATGAAACATAGCTGCCTGTGGACCACTGAGGATAATTTGTAATTAATCCCCTTTTTTTAACCAGAAGGCACTACTGGCTTTCATTTCTAGGAGAAATTGTTTTATTTTCTAAAGTCTTTATTTACTGATATAGTTTTATTGTTATGAACTCCTGCACTCTGATACAGAATAAACTCATGTAAGACAACATAAGACTTAAGTTCCAGGAATCACAACAAAAGAAATCAATTTTCAAATTAAAAGAGCTGACAGATGAATTGCACTTTTTTGACAGCTCCTGTGATAATGTTCCCTCCTTAGCCATAATTACTCCCTTTTCAAAGGTCTGTCTCCTGGTCTTCTTTAAGCTTGGTTTGCAGAAGCTGAAACAGAAATTTAAGAACTTGTGCTGTAAATGTAGAGTTGTCATGCCAAATGTAGTGTTATGCACTAGAAGATGCCACAACAAAAGACACCAACCTGTGAGAAAATTGTTAGAAAATAATGGACAAGTCAACTGTGTAAGTAAGGTTTCGTGATGCAGCTGGGATGGGAGGCCTGGATGCCAAGATATGACTGAAAGCACTGAAAAGAAAAACAGTTCTGATTCTAGCAAAACAGAAGTCATGTGCTCAAGGTATGAACTGCTAAAGTGCCTGGATGTCGGGGTCGATACCTGTTGGGGCCTCTTTGCCTTAGTCGGTGTGATCGGCGGAGGAAGAATGCGTGCACGCTCAATATGAGTGATAAGCAGACTTCAACTTTATTTAGCTCAGCCGGTACATTTATAGAGTATCTTATGAATAACACACTTGTCTTAGTCCCTACTGCAGTACAGTCCCTCATTGTTCTAACTACAGTATCTTGTTAGTGTATAACTTTGTATACTACATGTTAACTTTGTATCATCCTAATGCTGTTCTCAGCACCTTCCCATGGGACCCAGTGCTGCTGTCAGCACTTGGCCTTGCTGTACCCGAGTTCACCATCGGTCAGTATCTTTCCTCACATGCTGAATCTTTCAGTATAGCAGTAGTATGGCCAAGGCTTTTGAGCTATCCCAGGCCTCAACTACTAACACTGGCTTTCAGCGTGCAGAGGACCCCAGGAATGGCCATGTCCTCTCCCCTTAAGCCAATCCCCAACACCTGGAACAGCAGTGTACAAGAATGCAGATAACAGTTAACCAAAAATTTTGTGATGTTATGTTAGAATCCATGGTTAGAACATCAAATATAGAACAATGCTCGATGTTCTAACCAATTATGTATCTACAACACTCTAAGATTCTATCAAATTTCATAACTACACATGCTGTGTTTTAACCAATGATTGTCAACCACAAAGAATATTTACTTTCTAAGAAAACTACATAATGATTTAAATTTGGTTTAATAAACAGCTTCAGCATGATCACAATCCTGGCAACACCAACCAGAACTAAACTCCGACATATTCAACTCAGAAGTAAGAAAAACACATTCAACAGTGTTTCTGAATAAGAGTAAACCCAAGTAAAAGGAAGGGTGTTCTCCCTCTGCTAAAATATACTTAATATCTTCTCAGAATATATGTGTTACTAAAACATGGTGATTTGATGTCAACACAAAGATTTTGCTAGGCTATCTAATAAACAAAATGCTGCAAACATAAACATGGCTTCTTTTGGCTTCTCGTCAAGGCATATAAGCAATTTGGGATGTCAAGTAGCACTGATTCTGATATTAGTGCTTAGATGATTATTTTCTTCATAGGGAATGCAGACTAGTTACAGACTGAGAAACCTGCAACAATTTATTGATGGTCAGACAATTATTCTATCACCCACCCTTCTGGGAAGGGGAATTGGGAAAAAATTGGAAAACCAAGGGTTGAAATATAAATAGATTTAATAGAATAAAACTGGGTAATTGACATTAGTAAGACTAATAAACCGATAGTGACAGCAACATAAAATCCACAAGGATTATACCCAGACATGCAATCCCACCAGTGGACAACAAATGTTGGACTGAGAGTGCTGTGGCTTTAGAAGGAAGGGAAGGATTCAGAGGTCCATCACTGGGGCAAGGAGTCCTCAGGGGGGCAGGTATCATGGGAGAGAACTCAGGAGCAAAGTTTCTAATTTATATCATGGAAATGAGAGAAAGTCTCAGCAGACTTCCTGATCCATGTAAAATGTGATGTTCATGGCACAAAATACGGCTGCCCACCCTGGGTTAAGTGCCCAGGCCTTGCTGCTCTTCATCCCTGCACCAGGCAAGCCTTAAAAACACCAAAACCTTGCATTCCCCATAACCTAGCATGAACTGGGACCACTGCTATTTAACATCTTCGTAGGAGATATGGACAGTGGGATTGAGTGCACCCTCAGCAAATATGCAGATGACACCAAGCTGTGTCGTGCAGTTGATACACCTGAAGGAAGGGATGCCATC
>VZTY01030593.1:8917-151894 GCA_013400935.1 Turnix velox | reverse complement strand
AGTAACTTATCAGTACCTGAGGGGGTCCTACAGAAAGGCAGGGGAAGGAATTTTAACATAATATCGGATGGGAGGACTAGAAACAACGGATGGAAATTGGAGGGGGGTAGGTTTAGACTTGACATAAGAAAGAAATTCTTTACAGTGAGGGTGGTGAAACACTGGAACAGGTTGCACAGAGAGGTTGTGGATGCCCCCTCTCTGGAGGTGTTCAAGACTAGGCTGAACAAGGCACTGGGCAGCCTGGTCTAGTGGGAGGTGTCCCTGCCTATGGCAGGGGGGTTGGAACTCGATGATTTTTAAGGTCCCTTCCAGCCCAAACTATTCTATGATTCTACATACACAAATGCCTTTTTCAACAACAATCCGGTCCAGTATTTTAGAAACTAGTTTATCAGGCACTAATGCCAGACATTCTGCAGTCAGTTTATACTGGTCTGAAACAAAATTCTCAATGCACCAAAATGACAGTGTCAATAAACTCTTAATTTACTATAGAGAAACTACAATAGACTCAGGCCAAGCAAACTGTTCTTCCAAAGCAGCAACAGAAGCTAATATTTGGTCTCCAATGTCCACATATCCTCAATGCACTAACTTCTGCTTGTTAGATATCCTCCATTTTTCCAAAGCATTGACAGGTCTCTGTTACCTTTTGAGCATTCTTTTTTTCAAAAACCCTCTCTCACAAGAGCAGAGTACATGGGCAGAATCACCTCACTCAGTCTGCTGGCCAAAGCTCTTCTGATGCAGCCAAAGATAGGTTTTTCAACTACTTCCTGAGCCAACGCTGCGCGTGGGACATCCTCTCTCGGTGCGTGGCCCGAGAAGCGACAAGCGTCGGAATTCACCCCCACGAGTTACGGTCCAAACGCTGCCCTTTCCAGAAGACGGCCAGACGCCACCGAGCAGCAGCTGCAGCTCCGGAAACGACGGCCGACGGCGCCCAGTACGGCGCGAGGCTCGAGCGACGAAGTAAGACCATACCAGAGGGGAGTGCCCAGACTTGCGTAAGCGGGGCTGTGCCGGAAGAGGGGCCGGCGTTACTAGGCGGAAGCGGGGTGGCTGGCGGCGGTTGGTATTCAAAGGCAGTGGAGGCGGTTGGCGTTTAAAACCAGCGGAGGCGGTAAAAGGGCAGCGAGCGGCGGCAGGGTTGGTCGGGTTTAGAGGCTGTGCTTCTCGGTAACCGGTAGGAGAGGGGAGATGGTATTCCGAGCCGCCAGTCGCCTGCTGATCGTCATCTCTGTCCTGGAAGGTAAAAGAGTGGAAGGGTGGAATTCATACTCGTTTTGGAGCCAGGCTCTCGAGTCCAGCCGATGTTTTAACTGTGGTCTGAATCGTTTCACGTGTCTGCTCCTCATACGGTGTTCTGTTATTTATATCCCCTGTTGTCAAACACTCTAAGCTATTTTTTTATGTGGACTCGAATACCTAGTAGTTAATCGTGCGTGTGCGAGGTTTTCGTTTGGACTATGTTTCTGGTTTGAGTTGGGGTGGTTTTTGTCCGAGTGTTTGGGGGTTTTTTTGCCACGTAAATCCTGTTATCTCTACCTATTTGTGCGGTTTACAAAGGTAACCTTAAAATAAGAGCCTGTCTAGGACAGATGTAAATTTTAAATGTTCCTGCTTCACTTTTTTCTTTAGAATTACTGATCAGCATGTTGTGTGATCCTGAAGCCAGCACAGCTTTAGATGCTATCCTTATCTAGCAATGATTTATGTTTTTTTCAGTGGGAGGAAGTTGGAAAAACACTGTGTTCTGCTGCTTTAATGTGAGACAGTAAAATCTTCACTAGCGACAGAATATTTCAAGGTTGGACTGTATAGCACTCTTGAACAACCCAGTTTAGTAGGAGGTGTCCTTGCCCAGGGTGGGGGGGGTGGAACAAGATCTTTTAGGCCCCTTCTAGCCCAAATCGTTCTCTGAGTCTATGGATGCTTAATCTCTGTCACTAACACTTTCACTTAATGTTCAGTTTTACGTTTCTCAAAATTAAATCTTCCTAGTTGTCTAGTTTCCTTCTCCCTTTGTTCTTTGGTACTTCATCTTGCTGTTTCTGGATGCTTCACAAATTGTCATTTTCATTGTGTCTTTGTTTTCTTCTGCATCGTGAGAGTATTTCTTCTAATATGAAGAATGTAGCTTTAAGTAACTGCAGGTTGGATGATCCAAGAAGGTGATGTTTATGTTATCTGCGGCATAAATCTCATCTATTACAACTTTATTTTGGTGATGACATGTGGCAATTACACTCTTCTACAGGGCGCTCATTTCCTAAACGACCCAAGCACATGCTTGTAGTTGAAGCAAAGTTTGATGGTGAGCAGTTGGCTACGGATCCAGTAGAGCATACTGCTAAACCTGAATTTGCTACAGAATTGGCATGGGAACTTGGTAGGAAGGCACTTCATCAGCACAGGTAACGTTTTTATAATGCTGTTTTTAAGTCTACTTTGGTGATAAAGCTTAATTTTCTTGTCTTTACATCAACTGAAATAAAATTTTTGTGCTACTGTAGTGTCTTTTTTTTTTTTTAGAAACTTTATTTTAGCTCTGTACTGAACTACCATAATGTTGCCACAACAAACAAAAGTAGTATGTGTCAAGGCAAATGTTTAAAAATTCTAAAGGGTATATTTTTACACTGCCAAAAAACCCAGGACTTTATGAAATTAATAATGTTGTGGTTCAAGCTTTTTTATGCATACCACAGCACAAAGCTAAGTTGAGGCCTGAAAAGCTGACGGAAATCGATTTTGAAACTCTTGAACAGCTCTTGAGTAATTAGGTAAGCTTTATATAACTGTTATTTTGACGGACAGATTATGTTGTCCCCATATTTTCAAAGAAGTTAAAAAAGCCATATTATCTTTGAGAGAAAAGCCAAAATGTACATAATACTGGACACCTTGCCTATTCCTTATGCTCAGTAATCTTTTGTGTAAATCCAATTTTAAGATTACCAGTGAAATCCCGATTTCATCTGAGGTGCAGTGTTTATTTCTTGTTGTGGGCAAAATTGAATTTGTCACTGACCTATTTCTTAGTGCACCTGAAGCTGAGTGAGACTGCGCTACACTGTTCTTGAAAAATTAAACCTATTGTTCATTCTCCTGCTTAATGATGAATTTTTAGATGTTCAATATAAACTCAGTTTGCAGTTGCATAACTAAAAATAGTTATGCAATAGAAAATTTGTATTATTGGTATGTCTGAAACTTAACATTTATTTGTGTACTGATTGCTGAAATAACTCTTACATTTTGGATTTCAACTGAGTTGTTTTTCCAGGCTGCAGCGTACACCTATCAAACTCCAGTGTTTTGCATTGGATCCTGTATCTTCAGCTAAAGAGAGTATAGGCTATATTGTACTTGATTTGAGGGCTGTAGAGGAAAAGAAACAGGTATGATATGAGGCATAGAGCTTTAAAAATTTATATTTTGACAGTGCTGTTACAAAAAGAGTCTGAATTAAGTCATTGTCCTGGTTTAGGCCCAAAAGGCCCCTCCTTTTGATGGGCAAAACTTTTGAGTCTTGTGTTGCAGTGTGACTGCTAGTTTATCACATACTGTTTCTAGGAGAGACATCCGGTCTCTTACATGGGTAAATAAAAATAGCTTTATATTAGTCTTAGACTTCTGAATTTGAGAAGAGCTTGTAAACAGTACTTTTAAGCAGTTCCATGATTTAATTATCTGAAACATTCCAAATAATTGAATTGAATCTTTATCATTGAGTCTTAAGGTTTTTTTAATACACCTCTATGGGAGTATAGAGTAAACATAATGTGAATGTTGGTATAAATGTAATTAAAGTTCTGTGTTGTTCTTGATCGAAGCTTGTCTCTGAGGTGGATCGTAGCAGGAGCCTGATGTTCTTAAGGATTTATGATCCATGTAGCTTTGCACTTTCACTTCAGGACTTTTCTAAGATTTATGTCATGTTTTTCTTCCTAATTTGTTCACTGTATAAATCAGTGGAAAAGACTATAGCTACTCTGCCAGGAATAATCTTATAGAATCCTTCAGTATAGTAGTGTACTCAAATTAGAACAAGCCTTTGGAAAATAAAACCAAAACATATTCCTGTACGTGGTGAAGTAGAAATAGTAAAGCAAGCATTATTTTTGTTTAACAGTATTATATTCTTTTTGTTAATTCTTAAATGCTTTTGTTTCTTCATTTTTGTTTCAAATCATTTAGGCACCAAAATGGTATCCACTGCTTAGTAACAAGTACACTAAATTTAAATGTGAAATACATGTAGGTGCTGCATTGGAGACTGTGCTAGTTGATACTTTTAAAGAAAAGGAGGCACGACCTAGAGAAGGTAAGAAGCATAATGAGAATATTGCTTGTTTTACATTAAGAATGTTACTGAGCCAAATGAATGTGTGTTGGTCTGTTGATTTCATAATATTTCCAGTGCAAATCCTTTACCGTTGAATAATATACCTTATGATGATCACTTTACAAGGATGCATTCGTGTGGTAATTGTGTGGTGTTTCAGGTGGATGAAGTTACAAACCGACTAATCTCTAAAGTCACTGTTTACTCCTGTGGCCGGCCTTAGAAACTTGGTTTGTTTGTTTTAAATGCAAATAGTTTTACCTCTTTCCCTCACTAAAAAGCCTATTTATTTTATTTCTAGTTAAAAGTAGTAGGTTACAAGCGTCTGTTACAAGTAGTAGGTTTTCACATACTTAAAATAATTTGTGTACCTGTCCTTTAAGTAACTTCCCTAATTCTAGAGAGATAATCTGCTTCTGACCTGTGTCTTTGGCTTAGTAAAAACAAAGTGATCAGTGGCACTAAGTACTTTACAAGACTTCTAGCCCAGACTTCAGTTTGCCTGTGTTGCAAGGGTAGTTAAGGCAGAGTTGGAGTTCCAGTATAATAATGTAACTTAGACCATACTTTCAGGTTCACAAAAAGGCACAGGGAGTTTTGCTTACTGTCAGGTTTGTAAAGGGAGCAGAGAACTACTGCAAATGATTTAGTAACCTGTGCTTCTCTTGTGGTCTTTCTGCCTTTCTTCCACCCTTCATGATGCTTGCAGAAAGTGCAAAACATGCTTTGTTTTCACTCAGCATGGTCTTCCACTCTATGATTTCTGTGGAATATCTGATGCAAACAAGATTGCCAGCTTTTTCCTTTCTCCTGTCATCTCAAGATAGTCAATACCACTTTTAGGCAATGGAGGAAAACAAATGAGTGGATTTTCACAAGTTTAATGTTCCAGGGACTGGGTAAGATAAAGCTAGACTACCTAGTTCTAGTCTAGTCAAACAGTTAAGGAGATATCTTTATTTTAGGGTTCATGCCTTTTCTAGTATTTTTTACTGCACTGAATAAAGTGATGTGAAATTCCTGGTGTTTGAAACAGAGCCTATTCTCACACAGTCAGAAGTTCTATATGTTGATTTATTTCTATTTGGTGCGACCTGAGGTGCTTTCAAATTTATTTAATTACTGGCAACATGGGGTAAAAATGAATAATCCTAACACTGTGTTTTATGCACTGAGGGCTTCAGAGGAAAAATATGAAATTAAACACTCCAAAGTCTGTGAGATCAGATATCTATCAACAGTGGAACAGATTATCACATGCAGCTACTGTCTTGCTTTTCCTTAGACTCCTAACCTAATAAAATGAAGTTCCATTCACTGTAATGTTATTCGGTGTAATATTAAACAAACACATAATAGCAATCAGTGGTCAGGCATTATTTTGAACACTATACCAGACAGAATAGAAATTATTTTTATCATTTTCTACATCCACGCTTAAGTTAGTTGAGGCTTTTTATGTGTTGAAACGCTGGAATCAAGAATCAGGATCTTTATTGGTTATTTTTAATTTGTGTGCACAATAATTGAAGTTCTAATTACAATTTTATGGAAGATTCCTGCAGCAACCAATAAGCTTCCCTGCTATCTACTTAATTTATTTTTTTGTTCTTAGCATCTGCCCTTCTTTCGGGACTAGACCCAAAAAGTACTGTACCAGTCTTGAATGAGGAAGAGGGCTATCATCAAATTGGACCAGCAGAGTATTGCAGAGATTACTTTGTCTTGTCTGTAACCATTGTGTTTGCCACACAATTGGAACAGGTTTGTTCTCTTTCTATGTGTAGGTTTTAAGAAGTATTACCCTGGGTTTGTATTTCTTGACTTCCATGCTTTAATTCTAGTTAGGGCTTTTTTTTACTGTAAATTCCTTGCCATAAATAGTCTTGTCTCGTTAATATACACTAGTTAGAATCTTGAGAACTTTATATAGTGATTACTTGTCAAATTACAGATGAAAGGTCAGAATTATTTGTGTTATCTTTATGAAATGCATAAACCTGTATTACCATATGATATAAAAACTGTGTATGGATAATACCAGTCTTCAATGTATTACACATGTGCTTAAACTCAAATAAAACAGTACTTTTCGGGTTCACAAGATGTATGTAACAGTAGGGTTTGTAGATTGTCTAAGGGAAGGACTTCATGGCTTGGATGAAGTGCCATGCTAATGTGATTACTTTGGTTTTAGACCTCAACTACTATTCTTATTCTGTACTGTACCACATTAATACACATTGTCTTAAAAGTATAGGTAGGCCTAACTTACTGTGAAAGTCAACTCCAAGCAAGTGTGAATTTAATTAATTTGTGAGTTATAGTTTATCATAAACTGTCTTTGGTCTTGTCATCAGTTTTCAAGCAAAGTAATTGTTTCAAGTGTTAATATACAAGCTTTCTTTTCATTAGGTGTACAATGCAAACTGTGATTTCTGTCAGAGCCTTGGTGGTTTAAGATCACTTTAAGCTTCTTAATTTCCAAGTTAATGGTGAAGGATTACAGTAACTGTACATTTTGCCATCTGGGTTTTTTTTAGTTAGTTCCTAGTACTATGAAGCTTCCTGAAAGGCAGCCTGAGTTTTTTTTCTACTACTCATTACTGGGAAATGATGTCACGAATGAACCTTTCACTGATTTAATTAATCCAAACTTTGAGCCTGAGAGAGCTTCAGTTCGAATACGCAGTACAGTTGATGTCCTTCATGGTTATTTTTGTGCGGAGTCAAAATTGCAGGTGAGCCATTTATCTGAGATGTGAATGACAATAAAAGAATGCATGTCAAACTAAAGCTGAAAAGTTTTTCTCTTTCCAGAGCTAGTTTTTTATCATTGTATTTTGTCTCAAATATAAGTTGATTCTCTCGCTTATATGATGGGAACCCTAGCAGCATTTTTTCCTAGCACAGATAAATTGCAGTCTCTTTATGATGATTGCTGTGGTGAGCTGGGTTACATGATAAAAGATACTGCTGAAACTTGTTATTTCTGAGGAGCTAATTTTGCATTCTGAAGAGTTCTGAGACCTGCTCTGCAATCAGACCTTCTGTAACCCAGAGTCTTGCTTTTCTTCCCCCACTCCTTAGCCTCATACTGTTTTAAATATAATAGGCATATTTTAACTGTTATGGGATTTTGCTCATTTTTAGCTATCTCTTTAAATATGGGTTGTGGTTTAATGGTGAAGTTGGCAATGTCTGGTTTACAGTTGAACTCAATGATCTTAAGGCTCTATTCCAACCTAAGTGATTCTCTTAATTCCAAATACTGGGTACTTTTGAAACTGTTCGTGACAATCTGTGTCTGGCTTAAGCTTGGCTTGTTATAAAACAAGAGCCTACTTAGTTGAGGGTAGCATAATCTTTCTAATAATATTGCTGGTAAATAAGACACTGTTAAACTAAGTCTTTGATCAGTTTTATAGTTATTTGTTTTTAAACTGGTATGTAGCACTCTAGTTGTGTTATCCAGGTTAGTTAGAACCTCATAATGGCAGTGCATCATTCTACTGTGCTGACACTGGGCAAATTCTTCTTGGTTAGTAGTGAAACTATGTAGCTATTTTTATAGTACTGAAAATAGTAATTTTCAGCATACAGGGACTAGATCATTTTGATCTGCTATGTTTATGCTGTCTTTAGTTGAGGAAGGTGGATAGGCAGATGGAGTGAAAATGCATGAAAGTGTACTGGTTATTTTCTGTCACTTCTGTGTGCAGATTCATCTTTGCTGTGGGGACCAGTCTCTTGGAAGCACTGAAGTACCCCTGTCTGAACTATTGAAGAAAGGAAGTACAGAGGTTGATCAACACCCTGTTGCAGTAGAAGGAGCATTCATCCTTGTTCCACCAAATAGAACTAAACAAAAAATGCCACAGCTACCTTTGAATATGTCACCTACTCTTGGTGTATCTGTAATTCTGCAAAGAGAGAACATGGCTGTCCAGGTAAACTTCCCCATTCCTTGTTGGCTTAGACACTATTTCACAGTTTCATGTTGGAAAAAAGATGGTGTTACAGAGTCATCTTTGACAATTAAGTTTGTAAGTGTATCTGGGAAGACTAAGTTGCTTTCTGTGAATAATCCTTTCATTACTTCATTTTTCTATGTCAGAAAAATCATCTCAATTTAGAAAAAATGTTATGAAATGAGTTTTTCAGTGGAAACCATGATCAATAAGAAAATTGTATCACTTGATTCAGCCTTTGATTCCCGTGAATGCTCCAACTGAACCTAAAGTGCCACAGGAGAAAGTTCTTCCACCTGATAGTGGACAAGCAGAAGGCCTCCCCCACAGATCTCAGAATGTCTTGTCTCAAGCTGATCACTCTCCTTTAACGGAAGATGAAGCAGCAGAAAGTGAAGTGGAAAGTCTCCAGTTTGAAAAAGGCATGAAACCAAAAGATAAGGGTATGTGATATTTATTTTTTTCCATGATTAAGTGTGACATTGGATCATGTACTGCACAGTTGAAGTGATAAATTTCAGGCATGTAAGAATTTTTTAAGCTAAACAGGTAACTAGAGAAGAATGTTACCATTTGAGTATGGTGGTTGCTGAAAACAATTTTAAGAGCCAGGTTTGGTGATGTGTAGGTGAGAAGTGATGTGGATGGTCATCAGCTGGGTAAGGTAATACCAGGAATGTTTGGAATTTGAGAATGGAAAGGTTCAGTACAATGCCCATAAGGAAACGGACATCTTCTATGAGGAGGTGATATGACCTGATTTTCATGTTTATTAAAGATGAAAGTAGAAAAGTGGCTTTTTAAGACTTGCAGACAATTTACTATAGGGATAATTAACTGAAAGATAAATTGTAAAAATATCCATAGTGTACAGATTGATGGACAAAGCCAAGCAACAAGGATTTGTGTTTTTACGTTATCCTCTTATAGGGGCTTGATATCCTGCATAGCCTTCTAAGACTTCCCATGTTTTGTTTTTGATTTGAGACATCAAAGAACAGAGATGAAAGAGAAGGAAATACTATACTAATGATACAGTAAAGCTCAAGAGAATTCTTGAATATTAAATTCTTAGAAGATTATTTGTAAATAAAGCCATGCTGGTCTTTTTCTAGTGATATTTGAATTACTGTCATTCTGAGAGTGGTCATAAAGACATACAATTTTTTACAGAAAAATGTGTTCTAGAGTATGCTCCTAGGATTTGTCTGCTAATTGTGACAGTTTTCTTTTAATCCTAACTGGTCTTAGCTAGCAAGGATTAAGTCTGTTATGTGGATTGTGTCAAAAAGTATTGTCAAGTCACCAGTTTGTTTGAGTCTGCAATTAAGAAACACAGGACTGGTTCTTTATTGCTGTTAAATTTATAACACTCTGGTATGGAAAGATGTGAAATGGGATTTCAAATTTTATCTTTCAGGGCTGGTAGCTGAGGCTTGCCAAGTTACTAACAAACAGTATACTGAAGAGCTTCCTGTTTTCAAATCACAGAGCAGAGCGAAGTCACCTCCAGTGTCTGATCAGCAAAATTCCAGTAATGCAAAATTAACCAAATTTAGTACATTGAATGATATTTTAATATAATAGTGACTTTAAGAGTAGGCTGTATGAAAATTGTCTGACAGCCTGAGAACTTTGTTCAGTGATTTCATTAATCTGGTGACACTTTGCCTAAATCATTAAAAGTTATTTCATTCTTACACTGTAAAAAAGCAGATGTTGAAGCAGTATTGGATTTTTCTTATTTGTATTGTTAATGTGAATAAAACACAAGTGTTATTTTGTGCAGAACAAGCTGTTAATGTATACAATTTCTTTTATGATTTCAGTGAATAATGGTCTAGTAGCTTCATCTCAGAAGAACCCTGCACCTGCATCCAGTTCTTCTGAGCCTGTCTCAGCACAGAAAATTGTAATTCCGGCAACCTCTCACCATTTTTGTTTTTCAATAGACTTACAGAGTATACGTGGTATGGAAATTGGTTTTCCTGTGAATTGCATTTTAAGGTATGGTTTATTTTTGTTGATAACTGCTCTTGGTAATAACAATATAGTATTTCCATACGAAGCATTATAATCTGAATGATTGCTAAAACCAGGCAACCCTGATGCTTCTTATCCTTACAGAGCTGATCAGAATACTTTGGAATGTTGTTCTGGCCCATTGCTGGAATTCCAGGCGTTACAGCACTAAAGATCGTATGGAACATTTCACCTGGACTGTAATTTGTATTAAATCTCACTTGAATATCCAAGCTCAGACAATGCAGATCATCATTCAGGCCTTAAAGGAGAAAAAGCTTGACTTACCTGTTTACTTTCTTATTTGCCTTTTTAGCTGGTTCGGGAGTGATTTTTTTTTTTTTTTTTTTCAGTAGTGTTCCATGTTTCTACCAAGAACTCCTTAAAGAATCTAAAGGAAGCACACTGTAGTTTTAAAAGTGAAGGCCCAGTGTAGTAAATGCATTATCATTTTGAGAAATATATCAGACTTTTTTGTTATTTGCATATAAGAAGCAAAGCTTACTAGGGAAAAGTAACATTGCTTACATTAATTTGTGAGAATACAAAAGCTATAAGGATTCTGGATACATGTGTTTTGTACCAGAACCAAAAGTAGAAAATGATCAGTGCTAAGTTGGAACAATTGCTTGGAGATCAAGTTCACTTAAGTCAATGTGAATGAAAAGTATGTGAGCACTTTTTCAGAATGAATTTGTTAGTTGGTCAGTGAATGTTAAATTTAAACCACATGTACTGAAACCAGTATCTTTATGCAGACTGGGGTTTGGTCAGGTCTTTAATATTGCCATTAAAGATAAACTGTCTTTTATAACTTGATTGGTTTTGGTTTCAGTTTTTGTTAGAAAAAACCCGTGGGGTTGAATTTAAAAGAAAAAAATCCTTCATGCAGAATGTTACTTATTGACAGCATATGTCAACTTAGTGGTTCGTAGCAGTCTTCCTAGTTTGCCTTCTGATTTCCTTTGTGATCCTCTTGGTCACAAAGAAGCTTATTTTTATGATGAGGCATATCTTTAAATGTTGATTTGATTTGAGTGATTGAAGTATTGCTGCTGTGAAGGTGTATCTTTGCTTTGTGCTTTTTCTTCTGACAGAATTTGGTTCAGTACATTTTTAATTGGTCATTCTTAAGCCTATTTGCTCTAATAATTTCTATAGCTTTCTGTTTGGAATGTGAATGAGTGGGGTTGGAATAGAGGAGTGCAGTATTTTAAGACACAACTAACTGATTCTATGTTTCTAAAATATAGATTATGTTATTAATAGCTTTCTGAAGTAGCCTGTTGAAAAAAATGTATATTTGTTACATCAAATACTGCCATATGGCAAGAAATTAAAGAAACATCTGAACATATAAATACTAACAAAAAGTTACAGGGTAAGAAATTGCATTTTCATTTTATGTTGGGACCATTATGGCAGTATCTGATGCATCATTTATGTTATCAGTAACTTTGACAGCTGACATCAATTTCAGC
Organism: Turnix velox; assembly: GCA_013400935.1. Lineage (NCBI taxonomy): Eukaryota > Metazoa > Chordata > Aves > Charadriiformes > Turnicidae > Turnix > Turnix velox. The sequence goes on along the minus strand of VZTY01030593.1, from coordinate 140,066 downwards.
GAAGCAAAGTTCAAGAGGTTCTTGGCCTTCCCTCTGTTGTACTTTATCACATGTTGAAGTAGAGTCATTTCAGGATATGTATAGCTCAGTTGGGAGAGCATTGCGCTCCTAATCTGAGGGTCAGGGGTTCGAGTCCCCGTCCAGGTATGAGGCTTGTCAGAGTTGGGCTGATGGTTGGACTAGATGGTCTGAAAGGTCCCTTCCAACCTAGATGACTATGACTATGACACTGTAAATCATGCTGGCAAAATTATTCAACTTTAAATTTAGTGAATTAAACCTGAGTTTTTGAAATGTTACAATTTGTCAGATGAGGTTAATACATACAGTGCAGGTATGTATAGTTGTGAATTACTGTGTGTTAGACCAGTCTTAGTTGTAATGTAGTTATAAATGTTCTCATGTAGCAATCTGATGTTCCTTTGTCCTATTTCTCTACTCACTTCTATTAGAATTCTGCATGTATAATGCAGAGATTAATTTGTATGTTTGTGAACATGCAGATTATTAAATCTTTTCTGTCAAAATAACAGCAAATACCAGTGATGAAGTAAATGAGAACATGAGGATTTAAAAACTAAATTCTATTGTTGGAGGTAATTGTATATATTCTGTTAATACAATTTGTGCTTCAGTGAAAGATGTTTTAACTGGTTTTCTTATTGCAGAAGATTTAAGAAAAAGGTATCAAATAATTTTATTTCTGTTCTTATTAGGTACTTGTATCCATTTTTTGGCAGTGCAGCACCTATTATGACAAGCCCACCAGTAGAAGTAAGAAAGAACATGGAAGTCTTCCTTCCACAGTCATTCTGTGCATTTGACTTTGCAACTACACCTCATCAGCTTCAAGATACGTTCTTCAGGTTATAACTTGCATTCTTTTTTCACTTTCTATTTTTTGTTCTTTATGATGTCACAAGTTCAAATGAAAGGTCCCTTCCAACCTGGTTTGAGAATTCCGAAACGAATACAAGTGCCCAATGACGGCAGATACTCAGTGCACAGTTTTTCTAGTTTTGCAATTATATTTAAAGTTGGGGTCTCTAAAGTTCTTGCTTTTATCTCTTGAGTACTTAATCAGGGATCACTGTTTAAAGAAACAAGTACTGTTGCTGTAAAATGTTGTTAAATTTGAGGTTGAGACCATAGTTTTAAGAATGCAATTTTCCCCTGTCATTGAAATACATAAAATACTAGGAAGCTGAGCTAGGTGTTGGAGACTGTGATACTGCTTTCCCAGTGGTCTGACCAGCTTTTGATAATTAATATGTGGGGTAAAAAATCATGAAAACGGTAGTATTTTGAAAGAAGAGGAGGAGGGGGTGTTTTAATGAATGGAAATTACTAAAATTTATAGTTACTTGTAAAATATGCTGATATAGGTTTGTTAAAATTATTTATTCCATTACCTGCGCTACAGCATTATTCTTGATAATAACTGGAGAAAGGAATGATAATCTGAGCCAAGTGAAGATAAAAAGTTCATCAGTTGTGCTCTGAGTGACAGGTAGTAAAACTGCCTCGTTGTTGTATTGGTTTGGAAAGTGAAGAACATTAAGTCCTTTTTCAAAATTAATAAAAATACTTCCTCTTTTGTGTTGGTATCTGATACCAACATCACTTCTTTATTTCAGATTACCGCTGCTGGTTGAATTGTGGCACAAGGATAAAACAGCTAAAGACTTACTTCTAGGTGTGGCAACTCTTCAGCTTTCAAACGTTTTGACTTCTGAAAAAACCCGGTTCTTGGGTGATGGTGGTGAACAATGCTGGCGTCAGACTTACAATGAAACAGTCAGTGTCACAGCAGCACAAGGGTAAAACTGCTTAAGAATACTTACTCTGTAGCAAGTTTTGAGGAAGCGTATGTTTAATATTTCCCTGATAAAGGACAAGCTGCTCTTGTTTACTTTTTTGAGTTGGTAAACAGGCTCCAGAATACTGCAAAATTGGGGGTGGGAATATGCATTCAAGAGACTGAAGGTGAAATTCCTGTAGGCATATTACTCAACTTCACACCACTACTGGAGTCATCATGTTAAACCTTTTTCGGTAATCATGATCTTGGATAAGCTTCATAGACATATTACAGAAATAAATAATTTGAGAAAATATTAAACGCTTTCCTGAATAACCTGCTTAACAATTGAAAAAGCTGCTGATATTCTAGGAAACAGTTAAGACTGTTTGTCCATAGTGTGCTTTTAAATGCAACTGACTTCAGTGAAATTTAGGACAGATATATCTGTAGAGTGGAGAGGCTTCCCGTTTCAGGATTGCACACCACGATAGTAGCAGGTGTTTGTACTTGTGTACATCACAAGGAGCAGGGTTACTAGATAATACTTTGTATGAAAATTGTTCAGTTACATAGAGAAGCTACTTTTTTTTATGTATATGAAGCAACTTAATTTGTTGTTGCTTGTCTTGTCTTCGAAGATGTGAAGTGTGCTAGCAGGTATCTAGGCCATTATCTCTAATTGACTTGATTATCCTTAAATGTATATGGAGATAAATATAATAGAGGTCCATATAATTGAAACATAGTGTATCTAGCACACAATTTCAAGTTACTATTATAAAGACTATCACAGCCTGATTTTGTGGAGAGTTGCTCACTGACTTCTGTTTGTTGGGATTCATACTTTCACCATTAATATCTGTTAAAATGAAATCTAGTTTTGCACGCAGTTCAGTAACCACTAGATGGCGTTCATATCGGTTACGCTGACTTAATTACTCATGTTTCTAAAGTCCGCTACCTTGAATCATTTTTTTAATCAGTGACTGGTAGAAAGTGGAAAGAATTTTATATAGTAATTTGTCTTAACTTATATGAAATGTCTTGTTGGAGTAACAAGTTAGATCTTAAAGTCAAAGTTTACAATAATTATATAAAGCAGTCCCCAGGTTGAAACTGTATGAGTAGGGGAGCATGTTTAGGTTGTCGCCTACCCAGCTGTTTTTAGAGTCTTGCGTTTATATGGAACTTTTTATTGTTCTGTATTTTAGAAATAGTTTTCATTAAAGTAGAATTTTTATATTTTTTATAGATCAAGCAACAGAATAGCAGAGCTTTCATACACTATAACTTTGGAAGACTATGGATGTGTGAAAATGCAAGAAATTTTGGTGTCGGATTCTTCTCAAGTAAACTTAAAATAAATCTTACCCTTTTCCCTTCAGTGCTTTTTTGAGAAATTGATTCTCCTATGAAAAATCTGTTATTTTATCAGTGTGCAGGTGCTGGTCAGCAACAGCCGGTCCCTGATACTGAGCCTCATTATGCCCCAAAACCTCGAGAAACTCTTGAATACAAAGCAGCGCTGGAGTTAGAAATGTGGAAGGAAGTGCAAGAGGACATTTTTGAAAATGAGGTTTTCACTAAGTTTATTTCCTGAACTGCATGACTACCAGAAAAGCTTTAGAATTGATTGGAGGAGTATTGATTGCATTTTTCTTAAACTTTGACACTCTTTCAAATAAGAATGGTATCTATATAAAATGCTAAAAGAGAAGATACTTGTGTACATCTGAAGTATGGAAGTTTATAGTTTTCACCAAAGTAGGTGCTAGTTATGAAGTACAGTAGGTATTGAAGATTGAGAAAAATATCCTCCTAATTTTGCATTTTATAATTAAAAGTAAGAAATATCTTTCACTGTCAGGATCGCACCTTGAAATATGTATGTCGGTGTACAAAACTTAGTTTCTAATTCTTTTACTTCAAGGCTTAGTTCTGCTAATTGCCTTTCTGTTTGTATTTCTCATTATTTTTGGTTGGGGTTTTTTTATTTACTTGGGGTTTTGTTCCTTATTTGCTTTTAAAAGCTCAAAAAGAAGGAAATGGCCCATATGCAGGCTCTTGCAGAAGAATGGAAGAAAAGAGATAGAGAGAGAGAAGCATTGGTTAAGAAAAGGGTAAGGAAACTCACTGTTGTAGTTGTTAAAGCTGCATTATACATCTCATCACTACAAAATTTGTCAAGATATTTCACTAGTTCTGTTACTAGTCTTCGCATGTACTGGAATGTAACTAGCCTAAAACTGCAAAATAAAAAGTCATCCTTAATCTTAGAGTACTTAAAAATCCTTTTGGTTAGTTTGCTATCTTTGGAACCTTTGTAACTTTGTTTTTCACCTGCATCATCTAAAAGAAGTTTTTCAATTTAGCTATGTGTAGTAACCTGGTGAACTTTAATGTATTGGGAAAAAGAGGGTGTTCATTGTGAGTTTTTTCCCATTAGGGAATGGGGATTTGTTATATAGATAACAAAATTAACTATTTCTTATACTGTAACAAGAGTAAATTCTTCATATGCCTAAAAGATATTTTTTCTTCAAAAAAATTGTTGTTCTTTTAGGTAGCAGAATATACTGTTTTGGAAGAACAACTTCAGAAAACCCTGAGAGATCTCGAAAAGCGAGAACAACAGCTTTTTAGTGCTGAATCAGAGGTAAAAAGTCTGGTTTTATGCAATGCTATTTCATGGGCTATTCCTAAATATTTTCATACAGAGGCAGTTTTGACCTTTGTGTAAGAACTAGAAGAGACACATTCAGACTGATAAACAGAGTGCTAATAATTTAAGACTATTTTATTGCTTCTAATTTTTTAGTGATATTCTCTAAATTCATAACCATTAAGCATAGAGAACTGTAATTTTTTTATTCTTAATTAAAGTCAGTGAAGACATTTCTATAACATCAGCACTTCTCAAGTATAGTATTGTCAGATGCACATTGTACATTTGCACAAGAGTGATTCACATAAGCAGTAGTTGCTAGATTAACCATTGAAATAGAATATGGTGACAGGGAGGGCTGGAAGAAACTTTTTAATTGCCCAAGTTTTTTTGTCAAGCAATTTGATAGTAATGGCAAAAAGACATGCTGTAGAAACAAGTAGTTACTGTTCTTTCTAGACAACACTCCCAAGTAGTGGAAATGGGGTGTGTGTCCTCAGTGGAGCTAGTTAAATGACAAGACAAAATAAACAAACTGCCTCTTTTTGTACTTTAAATCAAACTCAAGTTTATGTGGGTAAACAATGGTGGTAATTTAGCAGCCCAAGAAACACCTTCCTTCCTCCTGTGCTGTATACTGTTCTGTACTTAGGCTGCCTATACCCCATGACATAGTTTGTGCTATAACTGGTATCTGACTTTTCCTTCAACATCTGTGTAAAAAATCTGGTGATTAGATTCGTCTGAATGAATTTCAGTCTATTTTGAATCTCATAAATGTTTGTCTCAAAACTTGCTCCAAATTTAGTGAGATTCTGATCTGAGCACTTAAGCATAATAAAAAAAATCAGTGAATTCCGAATGTGTCTAGACAATATGATGTGGCTAAACTGAGGAAATGTGGTCTGGATGATCAGGTAGTGAGGTGGACTGTGAACTGGCTGAAGGAAAGAAGCCAGAGAGTTGTGGTCCATGGGGCAGAGTCTAGTTTAAGGCCCATGTCTAGTGGAGGCCCTCAGAGGTCAGTACTGAGCCCAGTACTGTTTAATATATTCATCAGTGACTTGGATGAGAGACTACAGTGCACTATCAGACAGTTTGGGAAGAGTGGCCAACATGCCAGAAAGCTGCTCTGCCATCCAGTGAGACCTAGACAGGCTGAACAGAGAGGAATTTAATGAAATTTAACAAGGACAAGTGTCAGGTCTTAGATATGGGTAAAAACAACCCCATGTATCAGTATAAGCTGGGGACTGACCTGTTAGAGAGCAGTGTAGGGGAAAGGGACCTGGGGGTCCTGGTAAGATGACCATGAGCCAGCAATGTGCCCTTGTGGCCAAGAAGACCAATGGCATCCTGGGCAGTATTAATAGGGGCATAGTCAGCAGGTCGAGAGAGGTTCTCCTCCCCCTCTACTTTGCCCTGGTGAGACCACATCTGGATTATTGTCCAGTTCTGGGTCTTCAGGTCAAGAAGGACAGGGAACTGCTTGAGAGGGTACAGTGCAGAGCCACAAAGATGATGAAAGGATTCAAAAGACTACCTTACAAGGAACAGCTGTGGGAGCTGGCTCTCTTTAGCTTGGAGAAAAGGAGACTGAGGAGTGACCTCATTAATATTTATAAGAAAGGTGAGTGTCAGGAGGATGGAGCCAGGCTCTTCTCAGTGACCTCCAATGATAGGACTTGGGGCAGTGGGTGCAAGCTGGAACACAGCAGGTTCCACAAGAATCTGAGAAAGAGCTTTTTTACAGTGAGGATTACAGAACTCTGAAACAGGCTGCCCACAGAGGTTGTGGAGTCTCCTTCTATGGAGACTCTAAAATCTCATCTGGATGCGTTCCTCCTCTGGCAAGGGGATTCAAGTAGATGACCTCTTGAGGTCCCTTCCAGTTCCTGATGTTCTGTGATTCTGTAATTCATTTTTTAGCTTCAAAAACTAAAGAAGGAGTTACACGCAGAGCATGAACGAAATCTGCAGGAGCTACAGGATTCTGTGCGGCGAGCCAGAGAAGAATGTACACACCAGGTTGAACTTGAAAGGTTGAAAATCAAGCAACTGGAAGAAGACAAGCTTCACTTACAGCAACAGGTCAATACAATTAAATTTTCTACCTTAAGCATTTACTTATGTAAGTAAGCTGAGCAATGGTTTTAAACCAAAATATTGTATATCTTGAATGTTCATTAAACCAAGAAAATTGAGACCACATTCTGTCGTCCTGAAAGCTAGCTTTTGCACTGAGTAAAATGGTGAAGTTATTTTTGACTGTTAAGGCCTCTTGAAAGACTTTTAAAGTTAATACTAACTTTTTTTGGACTGTCACAATATTGGACACATAATTTGTTAAGTAGATGGTATCTTTGTTTTTCATACAACATAGTTTATGTGAATTTGTTTCTTGCTGTGGTGCTTTTTGTTTCTGATGCATATGGTTGTTCTAATATGCAAGATTCAGAAATCCAAAGTAGCTTTCACTAACTGAGGAACTGTATCAACCAAAGGCATATTTTTACATTAGGAAGAGTTGTGCTGGGATTTTGTGAGTTTTCACTTTAACATTGAACACTGTTTTTTAACTTCATTTCCCATCAGCATATGTTAAATGCAGTACAGTGAACTTTTTCAATGTAGGTAAATGCCAAAAAAAATCTGCACACGCAGAAGATGCTAGTATTCACTATTCTACTCAACCCTTGTTTCAAAGTGCGGAATGTATTCTACTTCAAAATGATAGGTATATCAAATCTGCATCATACATGTGGTGTTCGCAGCTACTATTGTATCTGTCCAGACAAGATAGCCAGTAGTTCTTCAAGCATAAGGAGACAAATGTAACCACCTAGGAGTTGTCTTCCAAATTAATTCTTTTTACTTCCAGTGACTTTTTTTCAATTAGATTGCAGTACACTTTGTTTTGAATTCAGAGCAGATATACTGTATCAGGCTGGAGATCCAGTTAGCATTTTGTTGTAGCAATGCCTGGATTAAGAAGGCAAGAAAATAACAAATGGGGCAGTGAGAAAATACTATTTGGTCTATCCAGCAACACCAGTAAGAAGAGTTACTTGTACATTCAGCAGCAGGCGCATTTCACATTTACTCACCATGACTAAAAGTGTTCTTTCTGCACGAACTCATCTGATCCCTTTGAAGTATTTTTAGCATTGCAACATCCTGTGGCAGTGAGTTCTAAAATTTAATTATGTATTGTTTATTTAACAATTGTTTGTTTTAAGCTCATTGCTTAATTATGAAGAATACTTTGGTGCCTGCGATATATACCATTCCTAATTGCTTAGATGTCCATTTTGCTGTCTGTTCCAAACACAAGCCCCACTTTATCTTGTCTTGCCTTATGGGAAGGATATTCCTTCCTACTTATCAACCTGGCTGTCTTTTTGTATGTTTTTCATAGTATTCTTGATGTCTGTTCTGCTTCAGTATGAGGTGGTTGTTAGTGAGTATTCTGGATAAGATGATCTTTGTTTTGCTTTACTGGGCATGGAGTTTTGTTTGTTTTTGTAGGATTGTAATGTTTAATGTGCACAGGAGCAAAGTTCCTGTTGCTACCAGTTCTGATGAGCCTATTTGCCTTTTTTTTTTTTTTTTTTCCTTTTTTGGATGTGTTTTTTTGTTTGTGTGTGATTGTTTGTTTTTCTTATTTTTAACCAAAGAATATTTTTTCAGTGAACTGTATTAGTGTTAAACAATATGCTTTAATGTATTTACCTTTCAGGGAGATGTCAGTGCACAATTTCTATGCTTGAATTGTTGACTGTGAGCTTTTTGGAGATAAATGCCACTATGTGCAAAAGAAGTTTGTTAGCAATCTACTCTGAAGAACATTGCTTCTCCTTAATATAAAAGTTGGTTTGCATTTGTATGATTTATGCTGTTCTCTAGCATTCCACAATCTGAGGACTTGTGAGAAATCCAATCTTTGAAATTGCACGCAGAATCAAAGAACTGAAACAGCTCTAGTGATCACTGTCGTTTTTCATAGCAAAAGAAGTTAGTTACTGTTTTTACCTAGTCATGTCTGTATGAATGCTTGATAATTGAAAAAATTCAGTAAAGTATGTAAATGTTAAAATTATAGATTAGTAAAAAATGGAAAGGTGGTGAACAATAGTGTCTTTTGACAAAAGCTGGCTGTTGCAGCTAAGCACCGAAAGTAACTTCAGTCTACTGTCTATGTATCCTTTGTTTTCATATAACAATTCTGTAACAACAGTAGCTGCAAAAAGTGAAATTTTTGTAGCAAGATTACTCCATTACAGAATCAAAAGAATTAAAATGCTGATGTGAAAAGTTTGCTTTGAAACAAAAATGAATTTTCTGAAGCATTTTCACCTAGTATTCTCAAAAGTACAAGTGCATGTGGGATCATATTTCTGTGATGGACTGTCAGTTCCATCAGGTGTATTAAGGTATTTATATTTGGGTATTACTTTACAGAAGAATGTGAGCTGCTCTTGGAGAAAATCTTTTAAAATCTTAATATTTTTAATATGACATATTGAAGAAAAACCTTTTAAACATTTTACTGCCTTTGTGGCAAAGTAATTGCATACTGGCATAGGTTTTTAAATTGCCCATTTTAAGATGAAAAATAAAATGCGGTTTAGAAACTCTTTGCAAAACTGTGGAAGTACATATTGAGGGCAGAGGTACATGGTATTAAGTCATTAGTCACTGACATCATTCTACTTAACCCTTTCTTCTAAATCATTATTTGGCTGTATATGGTATTAGTTATTTCCTTTTCCAGACATTCTGAAACAAGTTATGACGAACCTGAGTAAGCAATAAAACTTCATATAATAGATAACATGTTTTACTTCCTTTAAAAGATATGGGTAAATATAAGACTGGTTTTTGTGGTTCTTCTGATAATTTTTTGGAAATGTGAACAGCAGTGTTTATAAATCTTGATCTTCTGAACATGATGACAAACTTGTTTTTTCTTTCCTGTGTTCAGCAAACATTCTCTTTTAAAATTATTCCTCTTAAAACATTGCTGTATGCCATCACTGAAAATCAGTAATTATGGTTATGTGGTGTTCAGTGTCTCATTTATATCAGATAAGTAAGAGCAAGATGTTTGTTCCAAGGACCAAGAAGTAACTTAATTCTTCATCTGTTAATTTTTCTGTTCCTTTATATCTTAATATCTTCAATGTAGGTTTATGAAGCAGAAAACAAGCAAAAAACTTTGGAGAAGGAGTTCCAGCAGTACAAGGAACAGCAAAGTAGCAAACCAGAAATCCATCTACAATCAGAAATAAATCTTCTGAATTTAGAAAAGGTATCTTAAAAACTGTCATAATACTCCATTCACTAATAAGGGAGATATAAAACAGTCTTGCATGTAAACTGGTTAATTTGGCCATTTTTCAATTACTTTTTTCTAGTGTTTTCTTCAGAATTTGGATACTCAAACAGAAAAGCCAGCATTGTCTTTATTTGTGTCGAGAAAGCAGTGTTGGTGACTAAGGCAATAAAAACCAGTCCTAACCTGTTTTTTTAAATTGCTGTCATCAAGATTTATTCTGGGGACTCTGAGCATTCTGCTTATAAAAGTAAATGAAGATCAAGATTTTCTCCTTTGGATTGATTTGACTGGTATTCCATTATGTGTGTTGGTGTACTTAGTGGAATGTAATCATTCTCATAAATTGCTTTCTTGAAAGCCATGTATGCCTTAAGTAAAGAGCAAAATATGCTTAATTAAATGTACAGATATGGGCATTTTATGCTCAGAATTATTATGAGGTTTGAGGTGAATTGTTGACCAAATAAACTGGGAAAGACTGACCCAGACTTATTGACATAAAATGCACTTGCAGTAGTATGGTCAGTTTGTCTGCTACTGTATGCCTGAATAACTTACAGTAAGGCAAGCAAGTTATTTGAAGTGTTTGTCTCTACAGAGTTTTAAAACTTCTAGTTTAATATTTTGTTTTCCCGTTTTGTCAGATTAAAAGTCTGGTTTAAGATGTTTGTGAACACAAAAGTAAATAATTTTTGTGTGATTTAAAGAAAATACCACTGCCTCAAAGCTGTTAATTACAAGATTCATTGTTCAGCTTGCTGTGTTCCGTACTTCAGAACTATTTTAATTTGCCTTCTAATAATTGCTCTGCACAGAATGCAATAGGTTTTTAGTGTGTAATATCTTGTAAAGATTTACTTAGATAGCAAGATCAAAGATTCACACCAGATATGCGAAATTTTTAAAATTGGTTTGAACAGATATCTATATCAGGAAAAAAATAAGCACATATCTTGCATCAGCTTTGGGGAAGAAAAATCTACACACCTTTTAAAGGCAAGATTTATCTGTCAGTTTTCTGTTAAATTACTGCTTATAACTTTCTTTAGAGAAAAAGGAATAAGGAGAGGGAGGGGACTGCTGATTTAAAGGCTTCATCAGCAGGTTTGGTTCTAAAAACTAATCTTTTTGTATAGACAGCTATCCAGTAAAAATAAGGCTATATTTTAAACAAGAAAATGTTCATGTGCCATAATATTTATGTTATGTTATATAACAGCTTCAGATGATGTATGCTACTCTACATAAACACTTTTCTTAAACCAGACCCTTAGTTTATATACACCTTCTCTTACTGCTGTTATTGCTTCAAGCTGATACGATTTTAATTGCTTTTAGGTTGAACTTGAAAGAAAGTTAGAGTCGGCTACCAAGTCAAAGCTCCACTACAAACAACAATGGACAAGAGCTTTGAAAGAACTTGCCAGGATAAAACAGGTATGCACAGGTTTTCTTTTGTGATGCAGAAAAATCAAGTTAATTCAGTGTTGGAAGCTACTCATGAATTACTGACAGCTGGTTTGCATTTGACACTGAACTCGGGACATACTGAGGCTTAGGTCTGCAAAGAAGAGACTAAAAGGAGGCATGATTCAAAAAAATAAATTTTTATCATTCTCTATTATGGTAATGTTCTGTCAGCACTTGTAAATACTGTTGCTTGTCTCAGCCGTCATTGTTACATACAGTCTTAACTTTGCTGTATTTCAATTGTAATATGATGCATGAGGATGAGAAACAAAGCCTTTGTAAACAATGGTTTAAGACTTGCTGAATGTTGTAAAACCCTGCTTTTAGAAATCCTTATCTTGCACTGATGTGACATGCTTTTTTACTGCTGTATTTTAACAGAGCTCATGTTTCTATATATGTAGCTCTAGTCATAAAAGCATGATTTGATAGTACTCTGTTCAAACTTGCAGGAGTAGCACCTTCATCCTCACTGAATCCACACAACTCTTTTTTTGTAATCAACTGTCTTGCATGAAGTCAGTCAACATTAGCTAGATAGGTACTTAAGAATGGTAAGCATTCCATTGACCTTGACAGGCAAATTATTAAATTATTAGTCCCTATTGCTGAACAAACCCTGACACAGACATTAAAATTCAGAATTCAAATTTGGCAAAAGGCTTAATATAAGCCTTGTAGTGCAACTTGAAGTTCCACCCACTTCTTGCTTTAGGAAGAAAGAATTGAAATTTATCTATCTCATTAAGATTTCTTCAACAGCTATGAAATGTCCTGGCTATTTTTTCAAACTGACATATTGTGAAATTCCTGCGTAACAGAGATTGTTGCTTGCCATATTAATACTAGTGTATGTCACTATCAGATTTTTATTATAAATTTCATCACCTTAAACCTGACAGTGTGAATTCAGTAACGTGTGTGAATTCAGTAACGTGTGTGAATAGCCTCAGCTGATGATCTTGTTGAAAGTCTGTATGATAAAGTAAGTTGACACTTAGAATGGATTATGCTACCTTAAACGTACTAGAGAGCAAACCCTTTCAGAGTAGTTTATTGTGGTTTTTATACTCCCATGCTTCAGTCTATTGCTAAAGGATTTAAGTGACTTTAAATAGCCAAATAAAGGTTGGAACAGAGATGATCAAAAAACATTTACTGTGTTTTCTATATAAATTTGGAAACTATTGCTTCAGGAACTCTAGATTTTCTTTAGTTCAGATGATTTATGCAATTGTGCATAGTTTGACCAATTTCTTGTTTAAATTGGATTAATACCATGTTAATTTTGTATTGCCTCTGGTGGATAGCCACAGGGTTGTAATCTGTGCCAGTAATTTGTCACACCAAAGCTCTCTAGAGAACTACACAAAACATTTGTGTAGTGAGGATCTGAAAGCCATATCTTAGATTGGTAATAAATGTTAATGACAAAACCCAGCTGGTAAGTCTTGGAAATGAGATCTAATGCTTTGTGCCTATTGCCAAGAACGTGTTTAAAGAGATTTCCATTACTCAGAGGTGACCTAGTGAATTAAAGAAGCATAATCTACAGGCTAAGCATTTAGTAAAATGCTTTTCTGATTTGTAACCATAAAAGTCAATGTTTCCTTAATTAAAATGTTTCCTGTTACTTTGGAATTTGTTCTTGGTGTACATCTGCAACGGTTTCATATTTTTGCAAAATATGAGATATGCAGTACATAACTGAGAAATGTGTGGGACTTTTAATAGAAAATAGTCTTAGCTTCTCCATGTCTAGGATTTTGAATGCTGAACACAATGCCACTGGTAACTGAAAATAGATCTTAAGTAGATGAGTGTGATTCCTGAGAGCAGTCAAACTGTTCATGCAAAGTTGCATGTGTACTTACAGAAACCAATAAATTCACCAAGTCCACCAGGCAATGCATTAAAACAAAAATCAAAGCTGTCAGAAATGGGTGTCAGAAAATTAAGATTGAAAATATACATGTGTATATATATTATTCAGTGTTCTGAGAGAAATATTTAAGTGTTTCAATATGCTTGTGCCCCACAGGTCTGTTAAAACCAGAACTGATGTTGTTTAAAACAACATAGAACATATTAACTGGCTGACATTCACTATGTCTGGTCCTGTGTCTTGCTTAGCCACTCAGTAATTAATTTGGTTAATTGATAAGTAATTTAGCTTGAGGATGGGATGTGAATCTTTGTTTGAAAAAAAGCACGCGCACACAAAAAAAAAAAGTTGGGAGATTGGAGTCTTGGTTAAAAACTGTGTCTTGAAACCATCCAGACCCTCCTACTGACTTGTGAGCTCTGGGTTATTTTCAGAAAACTTCACTTGAGTTCCTTAGCTTCAATCATAAGTTTTTCCCACAGACTTGCATGGTATGTGTGAGTGGGAGAGTGAATAGTGGCTGCTATTTAGCCATTGTTTAGTCTAGTGTATGTATGTTTACATCTCCCTTTTGGATTTATAGGCAGCTATGGCAAAATAAAGGTTGTTCTTCATTGATTGAAGAGCACCTGGTGGCATACAGGGACTCTTTTATGATCTGATTACAATTGAAATTTTGAGGGGGTTTTATTGTTGATAATTTTAACTTAATGCCGATGTTCCTGTAGTTCAGCTTCAAAGCGTAATTAAAGTTGCCACCACATGAGCTTCTAAAGTAGTATTCCAAGTCTCAAGCATTACATTAGAGATGCAAACTAATGAACAATATTAGTAAAACACTGAAGTAAGTGTTCTGATTGCTCATATATTGGTTTGCTTGTATTGGATTTGATGGCAAAATACCAAATGAAAAAGGTGGGAATATTGTTAGTAGGTTTTACTAAATGGGGGAAGAGAAAAGAAACTGATCAAAAGGAATAGTTTGACTAACAGTGTTGGTAGTGGAGGAGTAGGTGCCTGGGATAAATATGAGTATTTTGCAGAGACCTACATGTAATCTGTGGCACTTTACTATGAGAAGGTGGCTGCTGATAATGAGGTGGTGGTGCAAGAACAATTTCCAAATGTTCTGAATTTCTAATGGGTTTTGTTTTCCATACACCAAGTTGCCTTCAGCACAGTAGTTAATGATTCCAGAGTGTTTCCTTACCTGGGATTTTAAAATGTAAATTTCTATTAGTTCATAAATTAAAATTCTGATCAATTCATGAAAACTGCATGACTCTCTACAACAATGAGCTGGAAATAAATCTGAAATGTTCCTTACTTCTGAATATATTATAGGAGCATATTTGCTCTGGGAATGTAAAGTATGTCAGAATCTTGACTGAGAATTTTAAGCATTATAGTATATACGTATAAGCTTATGTGTGCTTAAAAGTACTTTGTATTCAACTATAATTTGTTATTTAAGTTTACACATAATAAAAGATGTTACAGGTGAGTTTTGGAATGCCAGACTTTGCTGTGTTAGTTCTGTAATTGTGCAGATGTATTTTATTAATGCCGTTCTTTCACTTTGGAATATTTCACAGTAAATTCTGTGGTATTTCAAATATGACTGTGCAGTAGTATTCCATCCCTTCTGTGGTTTGTCTCCAAATGTATTGTTAAACTGTTGATTTAATTCCTGAATGTCTTTGATCCACTTTCATCAGTGATCAAGAGGAAATCTTTCTTTATATCTGTCATAACAGAGGACAGTCCTACCTGACAGTAACTTGTCCTGATCAGAAGTGTTTTTCCACCTCTGTGAAAAAAAGAATTTGCTACTCTCTATATTCAGTCTTAATTCCTTACAAATCTTGGGATGTTATCCAGAGAAATGATACTTTTTTTTTTTTTAAATTCTCACAAACATTTTTTCCAGATGAAAACAAAGGAACAGAACAAAAGGTTCTTTAGGAAAGACTTGCATTCCCTATGTTTCTCATTTGCTTTTGCATGATTTTTTTTCCTTTTCATTTTATTATATTTCAGTGAAGAAATTTCTTAACCAAAAAGCTAGTTCAGTAAGGGCATTAAAGACCAAGGTATTAAATAAGATCCTTTCTGGATAGTAAAGCATTAGCAATGATCTGTCTTCCTGATCTGATTGAGCTTCGTTCTCTTAACCCTCAGTATTTCTTCCAAGGTATACTTATGTTTTGCTTAGAGCACCTTTCTTTGCATTCAGATGTAAGCATGTTGCTGAACAGCAGAAACCTCTAGATCATGGAATTTTTCTGCCTCAAATAGTAACATGTCACCTAGTAATGAAACTTGCAGTTCTACATGGATGTTATGGTCAGTACACAGTAAAGTCTATCCTCTGAAACAATAAAATAACTTTCAAGATCTTTCCTTATGAGTTTCACTAATTCAGTACTCAAACTGAAAGGCTTGATTACAATGACTTTCATTCAATGAAGTCATTGATTTTTGATTTTTGGTATGATATGTCTCATTGTAATCTGTTTTATTAGTAGACAGGCATGTAATTTTCTGCTGTTGTGTCTTACTGTGCCAGTAGTAAGTGCTACTTTGTTTTGCATTCATTTTCCAGTATTTACATTTCTGGTGGCATTTACCCAGTATGCCTTCAAATAAAATTATCTAAGAGTTAGTGAGATACAGAAATGACAGTCTTACATTAAAACTACAGCTTGCCGTGATAGTAGTCTTAGCTTTAAATGGGACATTTAGACAATGAACTTAACTCTAGAAAAAGGAGGGTTTTTTACAAAGCTAATACAGCTATCTAAATTGTTAAGCTAATTGCATTCCTTCTTGTAACCCTTCATATACTTGAAATTTCACTTTCTCTATGGATTCTGTTTCCTGTTCATGCATTTGGAAACCAGAGAATCACTGTGGTATTTGCTGCAACTTTTTTTATTAAAAATCACCAAAAAATCCCCCTGTTATTTCTTTGTCAAATGCTTCAGCAGTAACGCTTGATCTACAGCATTTTTTAAATATGGGGATCTTGAATAAGAACTCTGAGATTAAGAAATTCCTAACATGTCTGATATATTGAAGAGGTTAATTTGTACTCTTCTAGTAACTTGAATCACATCTCTTGTTGGAACTCGCCTAGTTTAGACTTCTTAGTTAGAAAAAAAAATTAGCCAACAATGTGAAATGCCAGTCTAGCCCATACAAAGGCGAACAGTAGGTGCACAAGACACTGAAACTGAGCTTGGATGTCTTTTAAATATAATCTAGTCCCTTAAGTGAATTCATTAAGGCAGTGTTTAACAGATATCAAGGAACATTCTTAATGTGTTTCCCTGTCAAACTAATTCATATTTTTGTCCCTGTAATATCCCGTGCTTTCCCATGCTTTCTTTCCTCACTCTGTATTACCAATGAAGACTTCCTTCTTTATGCGTATAGTAATATACACATAAAGTATAGCTAATAGATTTATGTGTAAGAACAGATTTGTATGGAGCAGCTTGGTTTTGTGATTGGGTGTAGGTGATTTCTTTTATGTGGTCTTTTGTCAGTTTTTGTGGGTTTTTTTAGGAACTAGTTTGTAGAGTGACTTCTATAGAAAAACTGTATCATTCTTCCATATATATGTATATATTGTCATTTGGGGTTTAGTATTGGTTTCAGCCTGTTTAGGCACCATGGAAGTAAATCCTACTGGTAATTCCAGGATATTACTGAGGCCTCTGTTTAAAAAAAGATTAAAAAATTAGAGAGGTAGTTATTCCTGTGTCAACGCCAATTTTAGTCTTGGATTACACATTCAATTAGTTTTATGTGTTTTCATTACCGTAGATATCATGAAAACTCTTAGATAAATATCAGCTGGCTGTAGTTGACTGATTAATATTTGCAGTGTGCATTTATAGATTCCTGTTCTAAAACCTATCCTACTTCAGTCTGAGACTGCTTAAACCTGACCCACATGAAAAGGGTCCCGCTCTTTCTGATCTGTCCCACTGTAATTCTAACATTTAATTTTGATGTATTTTTTGATTAGGTATGTGCTATTTTTTTGTCAGATGTTTCTTTATTGTTGCCTGTTCACATTAGTAATTAGTCTTTGTTTATACAAGTTGGTTGTTCAGTTTTTCTCATCACCTGCTGATGATTAACAGGAAACTGACTGTAATTCCAAGTATTATTAGTTTGACTATGTAAGAAATACGGGCACGCATCAAACAATTGCCTTTCCTTTATTTTTTTACTCCTGTAGTAAATATAAAACTGATTGTATTAACACTCAGATGAAATTCATGTCAAAATCATGTACAAAATCACTAAGTTTGCACTTCACAATAAATCCAGATAGAATCATAGAAAATCATAGAATAGTTTGAGTTGGAAGGGACCTTAAAGTTCATCTAGTTCCAACCCCCTACCATGGGCAGGGACACTTCCCACTAGACCAGGTTGCTCAGTGCCTCATCCAGCCTGGCTTTGAACACTTCCAGGGATTGAGGGGGGCATCCACACCCTCTCTGGCCAACCTCTTCCAATATATCACCACATCTTCCAAAAGATCCTGGATGTTTTTGTAACATCCTGTCTTGATTTTGAGATATGGAAAGATAAGTATTTTTACCTCAGGCTTCTGTCTCATTCGAAGTGTGAGATGTACTGCACTGGGCTAGTGCAAACAGTCATGTGGAAAATGGCTGTGAGGAAAACGAGACACTTAAATGTCAGAGTGTCAGTGGACTAAAAGCTTAGTTTTGCTACAGTATCTGTATAAATGTAAAAAAAATACAAGCTAAACAACAATCAAAATTTTAATTTTTAGAATTGATAGATTAATAGCTATGGTTTCATACAGAACTAGACTAATGTAAAAGGAAACCTGACATGAGTGCAGCTAAAAACAGCCTTAAAAATAACAGATTCAGATTTCAAAAACTGTTCTTGAGGTTTCAATGCTAGGTGCTATGGGGATGAAGATGAAGGTTTGCAGCTCTTGAACTTTTTTTGTTTCTCAAAAAAGGTGATGATTTAAAATGGTGCGTAGCAAATGTGTAAGTCTCAGTATCTTAACTAGTTTCACAAGTCTTATGTTTACCGACTTAAGCCAGAATTTCTAAAAGAGTTTATAACTTTTTGTGACTTTGATAATGGGAAGATAACTGGGGTGGACCTCAGCTGATCCAGCCTGTGCAGAATTACTGCAGTCCTGATCTAAAGTTCCTACAGATAGCAACAGCTAAGTCAATCTGTAACTCCTCCATTTCTAATACTGCTGGAGACTTAGTTGTCTAACTTCATTCCTAAAGTTTTTCTCATGTTACTATAATTAGCACTTTCATACGTAATCATGTTTTCAACCAACTAATGTCTTCATCTCTTCCCATATCAGCGTGAACAAGAAAATGCAATGGCTCACCTTAAAAAGCAGCAACAAGAGCTGGAACACATGAGGCTGCGCTATTTAGCAGCAGAAGAAAAAGAGCTGGGGAAAACAGACCGGCAAGAGCTAGAGGATATCAGAAATGAGCTTAACAGGTATAAAAGCATTTGTAAGATAGCTTCTTTCCTATATTTTTTTTCTTGCTGTCTTCCTCAAAATAGCAGATGATTCAGTTAAGTCAAGATTACTGGCTCTCAGTCTAGTGAGAATGCAGTTTATTTTCCTTTAAGTAAAGATTGCACATTCATGAAGTGTGGTAGTGATGCAGAATGAAGTTTTTCTTTGAGACCCTTGTTCTGTTGTTTATGTTATAATAGTTGTACAGCATCAGACTTTACTGTTTGTTAAACCTTCAGTTCTAAAGATAACTGCTATATTAACATAAGAGTCATTTACTGTTCGTATTTTGAATATATAAAAATTTTGGAACTACCAGTGCTGTCCTCCAAAGGCTGTATGCAGTAATTCTGTGTGTTAAACCTTTTAAATTTGATTGCTGTTTGTGTTACCAAAATAGCGTCTTTGGTAGCAAATGTTATGTGTGCAAATAGAAGTAGTATTATTGGAATTAAGGAATTGACACTTCTTTTGCTTAAAGTTGTTTTTCTTTAGAGGGGATAATTTGTTAGCTTTTACAGATATCTTTATTTTGCTAGGTACTTCAGTAGATAAGTGACCAAAGGAATTAATAGCAAAACAGAGCAGCTTTTAGTATGACTAATTGTCTGATTCTTTTCATTTTATCAACATCAGGCTAAAGCAACAAGAAGAAGAAAGAAAGCAAATGCAAGATATTAGAGATAATTCTGCTGGTAGAGTGGATAGGCTTAATTCTAGAAAATTAAATGAGAACATGGATGATTATCTCTCTCGTTTGATAGAAGAGAGGGATACTCTGCTGAGAACAGGAGTATATAATAACGGAGACCATATTGTAAGTGAACTTGATCGTCAAATCAGAGAAGTTATTGCAAAAAGGAATATCAGTAAGTAGAAACATGCAAAAAGTTCTTTGAAAGACCAAATTTGAACAGCTGATAAATTTATCTTACTTTGCGAAATATGTACGGTCGTGCTTAATTTTGTTCACTGCTAGTTCTATTTTGCAATCAATGTAAGTATTTGCAACGTAGGAAGTTAAGCAGAACCATAAGTTTTATGGGGATAATGATTGTTTTTAATTGTTCTTATACTCATTAAGTATACGTATGTAAATATATTTATCCTATACTTTTCTTCTGACACATTTTCTATTTCTTTTTGCATTACCCAGTCTAGTTTTATTTGTAATTTTTTTAATAGATATCCTGAAAATTTTACTGAATGTTGTCACAGTTTCTCTCTTTCTCAAAAGATCTCTTCAGCTATACTAGGGAAAAACTGTCAGCTGTTTTCATAGACAGAATTCTGAATTAAATATTAGCACTGACAAATGTTGTGGGGTTTTTTTGCTGAATCACAAGGTAGTATTTGCTTTTTACTTCGCCGTCTGTAATAAATGGGAAACAGTTTTGAGAGTTTGTGGGAAACTCTGTAGTCTTATGAATTTGAATCCCTTAACTAGCCTGATGGTACAGGAAGAAAATGTCTTTGCCCTAGCACTTTCACACAAAGGCCTGTAAGGATGAACCAAGGAGTTTAAGAGCCTTGTTCAGTAGTATATGTACATTCTTACATCTGTCCCCAGTGAGGAAAGATACTAGGAACACTCATTTAGAGGATTTACATGCTTTAAATTCTGAACACATACACAATCCAGGAGCATTATGAAATTAAGAAGTTTTCCTTAGTCAGGACCTAACCGCTTTCTAGTTCATAATAACATTATCCCATTTCCCATTGAATGAACTGAGAACAATGTCAAGCTATTAAATGCTGGGAGAGAAACCTATGAGAAATGTTGATTTGTGCGAAATCACAGTTCATAAATTTTTCATTTCCAGTCTTCATTCTCTTTCAGTATCTTCCTAATAATTTAAGTAAGAATGTTAACTTGCAGCACTGTCCTTCCTATAGGCATTGTTTTCCTGTAGAAACAAATGTTTATAGGAATTTAAGTACTGAAAACATCTTA
The DNA here is from genome assembly GCA_013400935.1 of Turnix velox. NCBI lineage: Eukaryota > Metazoa > Chordata > Aves > Charadriiformes > Turnicidae > Turnix > Turnix velox. Next base: position 119,393 of record VZTY01030593.1, on the reverse strand, counting down.
GAATTTGTTACTTTTAAAATTAACAAGGATACCATGAAAAAAAGCCTTTTTTTTTTCCTAGTATATTAAATTAGACAACTTCTATGGTCATGACTGTATACATGTGACCTTCCTGTTTTGTATGATGTTAATTATAAAATGCTAGATTTATTTTGCATCTGGCTTTGAATCTAGGTGCACTGTTTTTTCTCATTACTACCACTGGCATATCTTACGTTAAGTAAACTATTCATTTAGGCTTCTTATAAGTTTAAATGAGCCCTATAAACATAGAGATAATATTCCTTGTGGAGTTACCACTTATCAATACCATACTCAGTAAGAAATGCTTTTTTAATAGTTTGTACACTTCACTGTATTTTTCAAACTTTAAATACTTAAAGAGCAAATAACACCCCCATGTATCTAGTACAATTCCATGAAAAGTGGAATTGGCTTTATCATATTATTGATGTGTGACCACATGCAATTACTGCAAATTAGGGTGCTTCTGTGATGAAAGGAAGACTTGCTCTTGTTATTCTTCAAATTCTTATTACTTGCTGGAAGTGTAGTTTCTTCTTCAGACGCTGGAGGGTGCCTTAGACTTGAAGATTGTGTTGACTGTATTTTCATAATCGGTGATTTTTTTCAACTGGTATTTTATGAACTTTCAGGTTTATTACTTAAATAAAATTCAAATTTTAAGTAATTATTAAGGATTTTGTGCTTATTTTTCAAGTATATATATGAGTAAAAGCTTTTGTTTACTGTTTCCAGTAACATGATTGGTTTTAGTTCATGAATCCGTGCAAGTTCACTTTCAGAGTTAGTCTGTGTTTTTCATTTTTAAGTAAGTGTCTTCTGTGGCTTTTAAAGGAAACGGCTATCATGCTGCTGAGAAGCTCTAGTAAAGAGAAGTACTGAGTAAAATAAAAGATGGAACACTTTTTAACTAAAATATTTGATTAACATTTACTTGAGTACATTTTTTTTCTCACGAAATTGCTGTGCTTACAAAGTGAGAAGCAGAATTTAGTGATTCTGCAGAAATTTGGAATTTTTTGTTACATGATTATTACTCAGTGTTCATTGTATTAGAATAAGAAAATGAATTATACTTTAACTTAACATTTCGCCTATTTAACACAATCTGTGTATGCGCTTCACTGTGAAGTACTCTAGAAAAAGTTTATGTATGTGATAGATACCTGTAACAGATGATACTAATTCTTTTTTAAACAAGAAAAAATAAATTTGGTAGGTTCTGTTTGTATTTTTGTGTTTAAACCATTCTGAAATTTATACCTATTCAATGGAAAGATCAAACACTTTTTAAAAAAAAAATTCTTACGAGTTTTATATTGATCTCTCCTCATGGCAAAAGAAATACCATTTAAAACAAATGCATGAGATTGTGAGTTTATTTTCATTTATCTAGCATAAAATACTTCTGGAAATGAAATCTGTCTTTATGGGTTCAGTCCTGGTTGTTCTAGTGTTCTGGCAGACTCCTGCTGTTGATTTTAGTGCACCTAGATTTCACTGGGGAAGTCAAAGGAATTATTTCAAAACAAGTACTCTTATCAATATGTTTCTGTGACCCCAATAACAATTAGTAAATGGGAGGCCAGGGGGCAGGAGGACTGTTCTGTGTGAGTTCCCTGACAAATTCGTTCCAGTTTTCATCTCCCTTTACAAATCAGGCCCTGAACATGTGGTCAGCTTTGAACCAGGAAACTTGGATTATATTCTGTGTTTGTCCAACCAGTCTTTCAAAGGAAAAGCACTAGGCCATCTGAAGATGTGAGCATTTAGAAGTATTGCTTCTTTGATGATCTTCAAGCAAGATACCTCTCTGCCAATTATTATTGTAGTATTGGAGACTTCTTACTGAGCTCTCTACCATGGGGCTGGATTAAATTGCTTAGTAGATGTTTCAAAGTAAGGCAGCATCTATATGTTAGATGTTTATATACCTTGTTGCTATATGGAGCGTTAGCTAAGATTTTGAGAACATTGCAAATAAAATTTATCTTTTTTCCCCTGTAAATTGTTAGACTTTATCAGGAAAATTATCTGCAAATTCTTTCTTTGTTAAGCAGCTGAATGTATTATGGAAAAAATGACAGATTTTTTTAAAAGTAAGGTGCAGTGTTTTGCTTTGGATCTTGATTTCTTTAAATGCATAATTATTCATCTTTCTAGCATGTTGGGTTTTGGGGTGAAGCTATAACCACTGTTTCTGTAATATTTTAGAAGTTATCCAACACTTCTAATGCTAATGCTGTTTCATAAATGTTGTAGAAGAGACATGTTGTTATGTTTGGAACTGAGCTTTCAAGTATTCAATACATAGTTCTCCTTCACTTCAGCTTAATTGCTTTTCCCTTCCATCCACTGACATAAACCTGAATGCACAACTCAAGACAGCAGTCCTTCATCATATCTTCTGAGTGCTACTGAAGTATTTACACCAGTTATTACATATTTACACAGTTATTTACTTTGCTACTTACTGTGCCTGAATGATCATGACCTGTGTCAAGGCTTGGATGGGAAGCACTAGTCCTGCTATTGTTTAAGACAGAACTGTAGAAAGATGGCTGTATGCTTAGATCTCATTTCATTTATTTCTCCAGGGGGTGTATTAGTAGTGTTTTCGTTAGAACTGTTTTTACAGATGTCAGCTATACAGATACAAAGTTTCTGTGGTGGAGAAGCAGTCAGGAGTTTGGCATTCAGAACAAAAAAAAAAAGTCAACTTTAAGAGTCTAATTTATAGAAAAACAATTTACTAACTTTCTGATGTATGCATGTACAGTAACCCCATAGTGGCACTAATGCAGAGTAATTCAATTCTTGCAAGCAATGTTATTTTGTGTTTTTAACTGAAGACTAAAATAGTCCCCATTAATAATGCTTCTGGAAAAGTGATACGCACAACTTTGTAGTCCAGCAATCTTGTTTTTTCCCCAAAGGGAAATACATGTAGTAGTTTTACAGCATCTTAAACAATTTATGTATAACTACAAAAAATTTTGCTCTAATACATAGAGAATAGGTGATTATGAAAGATTAGTGTTACTAAGTGTTTAACTGAAGGGTTTTCATGCAATTACTAAGACATAATTGCGTTGACAAAATAATAGCATCAAAATTTATAGTGATTTTACTGGGGCATATGGAGTCCAGCAGAGCAGTCCAGAATCTTACACTGTTTCAACAGTTATGTATGTTACTCAAGCTTTTAATTATATTAGGGAAAAAGAATTGTGAAAATTGCTGTTGGAGGACTATTGCTTCCTATGACCGTTCTAATTTTTGATTTACAAATACAAATGTAAATAGGGCAGCAAAATTAAGTTCTGAGTTGAGTCAACAAGCTGACAAATGATTTTTTTTTTAATTTAAGTTTAAATGGTAAGTATTCAACATCTTCATATCTGCTTAACAAAACTGAAGGGGGATTCTTGTTTTGTCTTTCACATCAGGGGATATGTAAACTAATTTTATTAATCTCATTTCTTAAAATGAAACTACATGACACCAGACCATCAGTATGTTGCCCTAGGAAGGTTTTTGTAGACAACAAGATTTATGTTGTAATGCAATAGTTCACCTGGATCAGGGCTGAGACACCGTAAGCTATTATTTGATTTATAAATTGGACAACCACTCTTTGAGTCTCATTTGTATTAGGTATGAAGCTGATGATGTGCTTCTAATAGAAATAAATAATAAGCTTAGCAGTTTGTTCCTTAATCCAGTGCTGTGGGTATGTTTTTATTAATATCAATGTGTATTTGGTGTAAATGACAGAGCCTACCTGCTTCTCCAGAAACCATTCAGGCGATGCAAAAGAGTAATTTGGACTATATGTAGTATAGCAGTAATGGTTTTTACTGTGTTTTTTTCTGAATCTGGGTGTGTAAGATGTTTTAAATACTCTATAACTCTGACTTTTCTGATATAAAGCAATTGTTGTACTGAAAAAATGAGGCTAATAACCCAAATAAATTAAGAAATTCAGCAGAAGGTTAAAAAGCAAGGCCATAGTATCATAAGGAATTGGCAGGTGTGTCTCTATATCTCCATGAGAAGGCAGTAATATTTATGGTAAAACAGGTATTTCTTTTTTCTTATTGCATGATTTTGTCTTATTTCTGCATTTATATAGTGCATTATTAAAAGAGTCTTAAAGATTTACCTGAGAATAAACATTCCCATTTTGTTTGCACATATCACCTCCCATCCAGGCAGCTTGTACCAGGCAAAGTAGAGGTAGGTAGGCTTAGTGAAAGGACGTCCTGGGAGGCAACACTCTGTAAGGGAAAGGCAGTCCTTCATAATCCTGCCTAAAAGCTTGTGCTGCAGTACTTGGTGAAACACAGTAAAATCTCTCCTGCATCACTCATGGAGGGCCTCCTACTGGTTGGCTGAGGATTGGGCATAAAGACTGTGGTTTCTCTGCCCATCTTGGTCAAGGAGTGTTGAGTTATCTTAAACAGGGCTTCGGGCCTCCACTTCCTATCAGCAAAATGAGAATAATGTGGGAAAAGCTTTTCTGTATAAGTGGCTCGCAAAATGCTTTAAACGTAGCCTATCTGTGCTGGTTGCCTTAATGCCCTAAAACAGATCGTTGCTAGTGGGATGCTTCTTCAGCAAGTGAATCCAAGCTATTTACTTTGCTATTTTTTATTAGACAAATAATTATCTCTTATGTTTTTGGCATGCTGCCAATGCATCCAAAAGCTTTACAAAAAATTAAAAATACTTCAGTCCTTATGTACAATTCTCTGACTTCTACAGAAAGCGGGGGAACCCAAGACTGCAGCCTTCCAAGACTAGATGAATCTTGTTGTTAGAGTTGAATTACATAATATCATTATGTGCAGAAAAAAGGCAAAACATCTGACATTTCAGGCTTGCCCAAAACAAGACTGTATGCAGTATGGGGCAATAGTGTTTACTTTTGTTTTCATCCTGGAAGTTGAAGGTGATTCCTCATTATTCTGATGCTTTGATGGGTAGCTGGTTGATGCTTGGTTATTACATCTGTTTGGAAAACAAAAAGTCAAGCATTGTTTGTCATATCCCACCTGTTGAGCAACTAAGTAATTGCAAAGGCTTTAGTGAAAACACTTAGAGGAAAATCATTTAGTGACTTATTAATATTGAGATATTCATAAAAGCAAATCCCTATTACCCCAACAAACATGACAAATACTGTTGGAAATCAGTCTGGAAAGTTGGGGAAGGCCACCTCCTAGTGAAGTAATTCTCAAATGCTGTAATCCAAATCTGTCCTCCGTGCAGATTTGCTCCTCCGTGTCAAGATATGCTCACACATTCTCCATCCTGGTATGGAGCTCTAAATGAAAACTCAGGGGTTACTGAGCCACAGAGGGCAGCAGGAGGATGAGGAAGCAGCAGCTTTGTTGTGCTGTGCTTGCCATCACAGGGGAAAGACGCTGTGTTGCTGTTCAAGGAACTTAAATCCAAACCTCTCTCTGCACAGTAATACAGTTCTGTAGATTTTTTACCAGATTGGACTTTTGCCCTCCTGACTTTTTTCCCTTTCTAATATCAAATGTGCATATAATAAGGAAAGCACCAAATTCTACCAGCTGACATTAACGAAAAAGAAATATGTTAAATTTGCAGAGAGTTTACATGTTGCTTTCTGTACATTATATTGAAAATGGAATTGGTCAGATAATTCTTACTTAAAAAGCAGCATCTACAGAAAAATAATTTGGGTTTTTTTTAAAGGTAGTTTTTGTGCATTCACAAGCAATTCTTCAAGGCTTTTTTGAAGTTTGGGGGTTTTTTGCCCTTTCTTTCATCCTCATTGAGTAAGTCATTCACAACATCTGCACTCATTACTCCTAGAACTATCTCACCACTGCAAAAGGGAAGTATCCAGTCTGAAATAAACACTTGTAGATTAGAAAATAGAAAAGAAAATAAAGGAACTGCCCTGCCTTTATTTTGCTTACCATGTATTTTACCACCCAAATTTTAGATAAACATGTGCTTTTGCTGTATGGGATGCAGTCTCTTGCTGAGCATGGACGATATACCAATTTTTGTACTGCAAAGCAAGAAGCTTGTAGGAGCATAGACAGGGTTTCTTTTTATATTGCTAGATTCAAACTTCTAGTTAGATAATTTTTGACAGTGAATGCACCCAGCCAGTTTCTTATACACCAGTTTACTTAAAGAGAATGAAAATCCGTTTAGGATCTCTAATATCTTAGCTTAACTCTTATACTGTGGTAAGAGGTGATCGAAGGCATGTCTTTACTGTAATTCTTAAAATCTTGCTTGTGTATTAAGCATTAAGTCTTTAAATGCTAACACTTTGCTTTTACACAAAAATTTAAGTATGAATGCTGAGACAAACTGCAGTGCAACTTTCAGCAGGCTTAGCCCAAAGTTTTTTCTGTTTAAGCTCGCAGAAGAAGAAGCTGATATTTAGTGTTGTCTGTTCTTTCAGTAGAACCATGAGAGCTGTGGTGAAGAACAGCAGTATGTAGTTAACAGACTACTCCAATATGTGAATGTGTGCACTTAAATATGCTGATGAGATAACAAATTTTACAGAGTACTACAAGGGTATTTAAGGGCTGATAGATGTGCTGTATCTCAAATTTCTGATTTTTTTTTTCCATAGAAAAAAGCAGTATTTCAGTGGCTTGTCATGCAGATTTTGTAATGCCATTCTAGCTGAAGAAGCCCTGATGTCTTTGGGGACATGAGAGGCAGCATGTAACTTGATATGAAGTGTCTTCCATTTCCAATTGCTTGCAAAACAAAAATTAAGCAACAAAAATCTGACATCATTTGGGGGTTTCCTTATGGAGATTTCAGAAATCTTGCATTTGTTCATCAAAGTTTCATAAATATATATTTTTAAAATAACCTCTACTACCTTTTCTAGCTCTGTTTTTGTTATCACAGTATTTATTTTAATGTCTATTAAGCTACAATGTCCATACCTTATCTTCATCAGTTAATGTATCTAATTCCACCACCCCAGCAGGAATAAACCTGAAGCTAAAGCCTGCAATATATTAAAGAATCAAGAACGCTTATGCAGAACAAACAGAGGATATAGCTTGGATAAACAGCAGAGAGCTCGGTGTCTTTTATGTCCAGAGCTCAGGACTGGAAGAAGAAAATTTCTATAAATCATGCTTGTGAAACAACATAACATAAATGCTGTGTGTTTATTTAAAAGTTTATCTGGGCTATAGCTCAGTTTCAAAAAGTTCTCTGCTGTAATGAGGTTCTGAGACTAGCAGTGATCAAGAGTAAAGTGATATATAGTCTTCAGACAGAATTTGCTTATGGGAAGAATGGAAAGCACTTAAGCAGACACCAAGTATCTGTAGCTAGTAGATCAAGCTGGAGGATAATGCAATAATAACAAAAAATTTGATAAATAATTTGATAAATTTGATAAATAAATTTCTCTTCAAAACATCACATTTCTTGTAATGTGACATTGTTTTGAGAGCTAAGCAGACAGCAATTAAGAATTTTCACACTTGAATAAAGGCTGATTTGTTGTCAGTGTCCAAGGTATGACATGTTGCTCCACCAGACTTAAATTTTTAAAAAACTGGCTGAATCTTAATATGGGCTTGCATTCCAAGGAGAATCATTCTTTAAAATATGCTGCTGGTTTTTTCTCTTATAGCAGATACTCCAGTGAATTCATAGCTAATAATTGCTAATTTTTGTGGGAAATTGAAGAGCAAATTATGTCAAATTTATTGCCTAGGGCAACACGAACAAATATAATGTATCTTTTTAATCCAGAAGGAGTTTTTTCCTCACAAGTATTTTGCACCTTGGAGTGTTCAGAGAGGAGCCCAAAGTCTCCCAGAAGATTGTCAGTGTTTGGTCCTGGGGCCAAGCACCCATGAAGTTTAGCTCCAACATCCGAGTTGCCGATGTGCCCAACCGGGACTGACTCAGCTTTCATTGTGTGTGAACACAATGTTGCACACTGCAATTCCATCCCAGTACTTTTAACTTAGTGTTTAAATGTCACTCAGGCACAGAAGATCCTGTCCAGTATTTGGGAAAGCATCTTTAGCAGTGGCAGCTTGTGCTGTGACTGCAGCTGCCATCGCTCTCCTCGGCTACTGTGTGCTTAAATTCTGAGCATGGTCTGAAAAATCTTCTGTCCCACTCACTATGACTTCACATTGCAAGTCTCTAATTTTCCTATAACTTCCAGAGCTGATCTGGTAGCAGTTTAAACCATGTGCTAGCAAAAACATTAATATTTCAGTTTGCAGGGCCACAGATTTGCTAGTGAAATTTATTTTGTGGCTCATTATTACAAAGGCCTGTAGAGATGAAGCTTACTGAATTCCTGTATTTGCTGACAAGAACATCGGGGATGAAGCTTTTTCTCTCTGTTTCCCCTTTGCAGTTGATAGTTCCCAGTGAAACAGTGCTGTAAAAAGCACAGGCTTATAAATGCTTCTATGCCTTTGCTGCTCTGGATGTTTTCAAGCAAATATATTTATTCTGTCAATAACAATTTAAAAAAATATGCAGTAATTCATAATGGTTTCAGAACTGCTGGAGGCTAGTACAGCTCACTTGACTTTAAATGACTTATAATTGTATATAACTTCCATGACAGACCAAAATTACTTTCAGGTGAATATTTGTTTGTGCTTTAATTTTCATATTAACCCAATATGCTTTAGAAAAGAAGATGATACTACTGTATTCCTCATGCTGCCCTACTGAATCCAGTTAACAAAATCCCCCTGAGAAACATTTCATGGAAGTGAAGTCTTAAACTTTTCTCTGTGCCATCAATACCAGAGCTAACTCTTGGTACTTTTTTTTTGGTAGGTAAAACTGATTTGTCAGTCCACCATCATATAGGTTTAAGTGAACATCTCTACTAGGAACAGGGAGGACTGGCTTTCTGGCCTCCACATGGGAGCTACTGTCCCTCAGAAAATGCTTTCTGGATACTCAGAATGGCAAACTGGAGCATACTTGGTGTACAAGAAACAGAGAAGGCTAGGATAGGAAGAGGTTCCCCTCTGAAGGTAGTTGGGAGACAGGATAATGCATCAAGTGCTAGGGCTGCTACGAAGTTCCATCTCTGCTCCTGGGCCTCCAACACTGTTAGATCCTCCCCAACTTACTCCTACGTATGGTTCATCCACACATGGCTCCCTCCTTACAGAGCTCCATCCTATTCCTTCCTTTGCCTGTACATGGCACGAACTGAAACAGAAATGACATCACTACTGACATGCAGAAAATAGCTTGAGCTGTCTCTGATGCATCTCTGTCAGAATATGGAGTGTGAAAGCCAGGCAATGAGTGCCTGAGTAAGTGACAGGAAGACCAGGAGGAGCAGAGAACTCCACACCCTAGCATTGTGCCCAGGTCCCAGGCCGGTTTATTTCTCTTTTTCCCAGGGTAAGATATCAAATGCAAGAAATTCTCTTAAGCATTTACCTGTATCCTAACAACCCAAATGTTTCAAGTGTGTACAATTGTGATAGTGCTTGAACACGGATGTGTTTATTGTACATGTAGAAAACCACTAAAGGAGCAAGTTCAGGGTAGCTTTTCTGGATTGATGATGCTTAAAATGGGTTTGGAGTTTTTTATGACAGTGTTCTATAATTCTTAAATGTGAAATTGCTTTATTAATTTCATTTTGTACATGCAAAAAATATGCAACTGCAGGAATCTATAAATAAAGACCTACTTAAAAATAAACCTTGCTCTAGCACCAATAAAAGCTTGCAAATATTTGAAAACTTGAACTTGGTACAAATACGCAAGAAAACCAAGTGGATCCTACTAGGAGCCAGTTTCTAGGCAGAGATTGGTGAGAGCAGAGTGTGCTGGAGGCTGTGCATCCCTAGCCAGAGCTGGGGATGTCCCTAAGAGGTGCTGCTGCTCCCCTGCCCTGGGCATCCTTCCTTCCCACATCCTCCCTTCTCTCATCTGCACTGCTGTGGCCTAGGTTCTGCTCCCCCCATCCTGCCATACTGCTGGTCTTGAAACCCCAGCTCCCTCTGCCAGCATAGACAGAGAGCAACCTCTCGCTCTAATCAGTTGAGAAGTTACTTATGATACGCAACTAAATATTTAGTTGTTCAGAGGACAGCTTGTCACAGACAGCCTTGTTGCTAATGTATACAAATGCTGGTATGGTGCTGGCTTCCTCCCTGCATACACAGAGCTGCACACACACTGACCACAGCCTAAATAGGCTGATTTATTTGTTTCAGTTATTTGATAAGTGATCATACCTCAAACCCTAGGAAACCACTTTAGGAGGATTATAAGTTTTATGATGTGAAAAGATTACGCTGAGTGTGTAGAGCAAAGTTTATGTTGGGCATCTGTTCAGGAGGCGAGGAAAGAGGACTTGATAGATAGAAAAGGGATTTTCTTCCTTGCTGCACCTCTTGCTCTGTTTCTTTTTTCACATTTCTTTCCTCATAAGAGTGGCTCCACCAAGCCCATAATTTATTAGCCTTGTGATTCCCCTATGACTTCTTCTAATCAAGGGGATTGTCAAACCTGCACTTATTTAAAATGAAAAAACAGTCAGTTCACTGGCAAATGAAGGGAGGGGAGATGCTTGGGGTTACTAGCAAAGGCTCTATCCAAAGCAAGGGAGCTGAACTCAGCTTCCTTTGGGAGTCCATGAGTGCATTGCCCTAGAGCACATCACCCCAGGGAAGCACAGAGTGCCCCTGCAGAGTGCCCAGTCTTTGGTGGCTTCTCCATCGACCTACCCTGGGAAAGGACAGACATCCACCAGCCCTAATGTAGCTGAGGAGCCAGAAGGGTCAGCAAGGAATTGCAGAGCTGGGATGACAGCTTTGCTTGTTTGTGGTCTTGAAATGGTGCTGCTGCCCTCATAGCATGTGGCTTTGCTGGGTTTGACACTTGTGTTCTGACATGGCAGAGGTGAGAAAATAATTTGGCTCTTTTGCCCTTATTGTTTGATGTTTGACACACTATCAGAGGAAATAATTGCAAATGGGAGGAAGGTTAACCGAGGAAAATACCCGATCTATGTTTCTACCCTTTCTTTTTAATGGAACGGATTTACACAGCAAATATTTAATATTGTTCTCAATGTCTTCTTATTAACAGGACGATGTGGAAGTAATAAGGAAAGCAGCAACAGCAAGTGGAGGCAGCGCGTGCAGGGTCACAGAGCACTTCCCCTGACTCCACTCAACATACCCACAGGCACACAGCTCCATTAAATAATGCACTTGTGCCCAGCATCGCTGGACCCACAGTACTTTGCTATTACTAGAGAGGCGTTTATATTCTGTCTCCTGTATCTTTTATAAGGGAGTTTTTATGCGTCACCAGGAAATACTGGGTAACACACTTTATTAGCCTCATTGTACTGCAGCCCATCAATACTTGTCAAGGCCTGATGAGATCATGCTATGATTGTTAATCAGTGTAAAAGAAGGAGATGGAGGAGTGGGAAATACCTTTAGGAAGGAATCAATTAGAGAGAGCACTACTGCAGGTAAGTATGCAGTTGTTTTTTTGTATGAAGCAGCAGGCAGCCAACCAGCCAACTGAAGTTTAAATCTAACTATCATGTAATATCTGGCATACCTTTTTTAGGATAAAGGAAATACTGCATTAGCAGAACACGCTTGTGGCCAGCAAGTGGATGTTTTAGCCACTATCAGCCTCCTTTAACACCCAGTATTTAGGAAAGCACTGAAGCGTGCAGCTGGCTTTAAACATATGGAGTGTTGCTAGGACAGTTTCATTTATTCCTCTAAACTAAAAGGTTTTGGCTGTAAGAGATTGCCCAGCATGGCACATGTTGATTACTCACATGGGGGGGTGTTCTTGCCTTTTTTGAAGGGGTTTTTCCTCTTCAGCAAGGAACAACTATTTCCTGGGGGGGACTAATTAGTTTTTATCTTCACATCTCCTCGAATACGTAGAGCAGGGCTTGACCCTGCTGCCAAAGCAAACCTGAGTGCATGGGAGGTGAGGGATGTGCGAAACGAATGTTCCATGTGGCAACCACTAGGATGCATTTGGCACATGGCTGTAGCCATGGTTTGGTTTTCAAAGCCCATCTGTGCTGTTTCATGCTGGCAGTGCACAGTTCTCTGCTCTGTTTTTGCATTCCACCTAGCGTCAGAGAAAGGTAAGCTTTTAATAACAGAGAAGTGGAGGTCGAGTGGTTAAATGACTTTTTCTCAGACTGCACAGAAATGCTTATGTCTCATCCCCCAAGATACTTGGCAACTCTCTGTGTGAAAACAGAACCTGTTTTACACATCAAAATAAAACAAAGGTGTTCAGTTGTTTACATCCCTCAGAGTAATATAAGATAGGGTGATGACACTTGCCAGGCTGAGTGCTCGATGCTACCAGCTTAGATAGCACTTTGGTTTAAGAAATACAAATATCTGCAATTTAGACTCTTCTTGCTGGCTTATTGCCATGTGTGAAATTATAGGTAAAAAATGAAGAGAGAATGAGTCCCTGGTCATTTATGCCAGCAGGGTTCTTGCATCCTATACATGCTATAGGATATTCTATAAATACATATGGTATAGATGTGCGGGTAGTTAGTGTAAAATTTGGTGTTTTGACAGAAGATAAGGAATCCTGTTGCATTATTGTCAGCACAGCAAGATCGTCTTCTATTAATCTGGGTCCTAGGGACACCACATTGGGAAAAGATGGGTACTAAACAGGGGTAGCAGAATGAATGAAGAGGAAAGAAATAAGTCATATACAGGAACACCTCTGGATACAATAGTTCCTGCAGCCAAAGGAACCCATCTGAATGATTTCAGAGAGTCCCCTGAGTTATTTTAAGAATTTCTCTCAGAAAATTCTTCATATGAGCTATGTCAGTATTTCTGAGAGATTCCCTAGGGACTTTTGGGAGCAGATACCTCACTTGCCATTAATAAAGTCTATATCTTCAAGTGAACATGCCCTTAAAACTGTTAGAGACAGCAGCAAACTTGGAGATTTCACTAGAGAGGAGAGTAGATTTTGAAAAGTATGTTTCAAACATACAAGTATGTTTCAAATACATACAAGTATGTATTTAAACTAAAGTAATGAGCTCAGTGAATATAAAGAGAATCAGGAAATCTCAGAAGATTCAAAGTGGGGAAAAAAAACGCAAAACAGAAAGGAGCAATCACAAATCAGAGGGTACTTTTACTAGCCAAACATAATTACTTTCACTCAAAAGCATATTTCTGAGTGAGAGAACAGAAATGAGTGCATCTCAGTGAGATGCAATTAGTTTTCCCTGTGTCCCCTAGAAGCTGCTTGTCCTGCTGGGTATTCACATTTCTGTCCTGCTCTGAAACAAACTGGGACTATACATTTAACAATAGTGGCCTACCTACAGGGCTTTCCTAAAACAGAGGTAGTGCAAAAACCATTCCTGTGCAAGTCTTGATGACTGCACTGGGCATGGGGACAAAAAGCTGTTTAATAGCATCCATTTTCTGCCCAGTGATTAGTGCAATTCATGTAGGCCCCAGAAATTTTTTTAAATGGAAATCAGATACAAGAACAAAGCTGAGAAATTTAATACAAATTCTACGTTCGTAGTTTATTCTCAATCCTTGCAAAACTATTTCACTTAACAGTGCATCTGATGAGCACTGAAAAAGTACTAAATGTGCCAGTTTTTGTGGAATGTTTAAGTACAGAAGAGACCATTAGATCATGCAACTTAATTTTTGTGTATGAGGGGCTTTGCATTTCATCCAGCTACTCCTGGATGGGACCCAGTAATGTCTTTGGCTGGAGAACACTTTTCTTGGCTAAAGCAAACCTTCCAGAAAGACTCCAAGTTTAATTTGAGGGCATTAACTTGGGTAAGAAATATTCTGACTGCCCCTATGCAGATCCTCCATGTCTCTGCCAGGATGACAAGAGGAGACCTCTTCAGCAATTCTGACAGGGCCAGATACTAAAGCAGCCAGTAAGATGCAGAAAATATTTCTAAACTCATTTGCAAACTATTTTAGCTAAACACTTCCGTAAGCCTTCTGGGCTCTGTAATTCAACACTGGCTTTGAGCTCCAGCCTTCTACTGGCAATGTATCTTGGCTTAATGTCATGCTTCCAATACTAGAAGCCAAGTTTTGAAAATTGAACTGTTGGGTTGAGTATGCATTAGATGCACTCTTGATCCAAGTACAGCAGTTCTTGAATCTGTTGTACTGATTTACAGTGAAAACAGTCTTTCAATGGCCTTTTGCAGTTTTTCCTCTTTTTCTATCATAAAAAGAAATAAAATCTGTTCCTTTAAAGTGCTGTGATTTCTATTGAACTTTGGAGTCCTCATGAACATACATGGATCTGATTACTGGAAGACTGACATTTCCAGAGCTTTTAGGTAATTCCTCACCCCCAGGTCAATGCAAATGAGTATTAATGGAATAAATAATGATGGATAAATGCAAAGTGATTATAAATATGATGACAGATACATGTTTTAAGATCCTAAATCAAATAAAGTTGCAAAAACTTTCTCTACAAATGCCTCCTAATCAGAGGCACGATGCAGTTTTTTATTCAAAATTCGTGCTTTGTCATGAGCAAGGAGACCTGTTGTGATGGGATTTTATTATAGCTTAGTTTTGGTTTTAACACACAGAAATCTTCACATAATTTTATCATCTATCGACATAACATAATACCTCCTTCAGTTGTGTCCATGTGTTCTGTCATTGCCAAACAATGCTTTCTATTTTGTTCTCTTAGCAAAGAGGCTGCCATCTTGCTCACAGTCCTTGAGGCTGCCGAGCATACTGGCACCAAATTCAGCAAACGGGACAAAATGCAGACAAGAGGGAAATTATGAAAGATTTGCACCTGTGTCATAGGACAAACATAATTTAAGTCAAATAAAAGATATATCTTTGCTCAAAATACATACTTTCATTTCTGTAGTTTTTACTGGCTTGTGTTGCTCCCCTCATTTTTGCCTGCCTAATAATACAACAGCGTGTTAGTTTAAAGCTAACTTAGGAAACTATGTAGCATCAGGGACTCATAACTTTTTATACTTCTGGGAACATGATATGGCAAGTTCCCACAATAAGGTGGACAAAGGGTTTGCTGGTGAGATTTCCCATGATAACTTCAAGATGCCTATCATTCATCATGCCAGTTTTCTATTTTTCCTTAACAATTTATTGTATCTCTTGGGAAAATTACTGTACCTTAGAAAACACTCGAGGCAATAGAATGGGATATTTTGGTCTGGTAAACAGAAACATGATGTTTCGAATCCTTTTCTCACTGAAAATACTGAAGAACTCATCTCTCCATAACCATCCTCATCAATCAAACAGGTGCTGCTCTTCTTTGCACTCATTTCATCTAGGACCTGTTTGCATTTCTCAGTAATTTTTCAGATTCCATTTGGGAAGCACTGTTGTACAATCAATGGAAGTCAGAAGATAAACCTAGATATTTGCAGAGGGTATATCTAAAGAGATCATTCAGGCAGCTGTCGACAGTAGGTGTCACAGGGACTGGAGTACATCCTTGGAAAAAATGGCTACAAATCTACTCACTCACTCATGCACTCACTCATCCCTTCTCTGTCTTCTGCTCTGCCTAAATCCTGTGTCTGTGTGAGCATACATGGACACCGAACACTTGCATGTGCAGGAATGACAATGGAGCCAAAGTTTAACTTCCACACATGAATAATACCAATGGTACTATTTAAATACTATAAAAACATGCAGAGTTGAATTGCCAAGTTGTGCAAGATCACACTGCAGTGTGTCAGCTGTAAAGATTTCTGAGGAACCTATTTTCTTGAATAACAGCTGTTGGATAAATGAATTTAATTGAAGAATGGCATTGTTGTAGGTCTCTGCAAATCAAAGCTTAGCCAAAGAGCAGTTCCTTGATGCCCATTTCACTCTTCAGCGTTTTGACTATGGCATGCACACTGGGCTAAATCCCACTCACACAAGCAGTCCACCCAAATCATTGCTGGCACAAGTAATACTACATAAATGCTGAAGATGAAGTGAGCGGGATTGGAAGAGTATGTTGCTCTCTGCACACAAATATTGGTAGCTATGCTCTGGAGGCAAATCCCACGGAGGGCAAGTGCAAATATTTCGGATGGGTCCTACCAATCATACGTTTCTCTGCTGGATGGGCTCCAGCTGTGCAGTGCTAGTGTCAGACCCAGCTGATGGATGGTGATGGATTGAAGCATGGAAAGCAGTGGGTCCACAACTACTGCCTTTTGGGGTTTTATTTATTTTTGGTGGGTAGGGGATTATTATATTTATAGGAGAATAAATCCTATGAGAATCCAATCAGGCTTTTTTTAAGCTAAAGAAGAGGAAACTGAAAGGAGACCTTATCGCTCTATACAAGAACCTGAAAGAAGGTTGTAGAGAGGTGAGGTTTTGTCTTTTCTCCCCAGTAACAGGCAAGAGAACAAGAAGAAACAGCCCCAAGATGCACCAGCAGAGAGTTAGACTGGATATTAGCAAAAATTTTTACACTGGAATGGTTATTAAGCACTGGAACAAGGTGCACTGGGAAGTGATTGAGACACTATCCCTGGAGGTATACAAGATATGGATAGATCTAGTGTTTAGTGATACAGTTTAATAATGATTCTTGTCCGAGTTAGGTTGATGGTTGGACTTGATGATCTGAGAGGTCCCATCTAATGGAGTAGTTTCTATGATTCCATTACCTCTCCCACAGCCTAGGTGATCCACACCATTAATATAATATACAGAGTATAATTCACAGGTAGGGGGGAATCACTGAAAGCACTTCAGGGTGTTTTTGCAATAGGTGAAAATTTTCTTCCAATGTACTTTTCACTTGGGGTTGCGAGGACCAGGGAAATAAGGCTCCCATCCAGCTCAGCTTCTTGCCATATACAAGCACCAAAACAGTGCAGCTTCCTTCCACTTTGGGGAATACTGGAGAACATTAACCACAGAACTTCAGGAAACCCCCTCCTGTACAGAGGAGGTTAGGGATGTCTGGGAGATGGTGCAATGGGGTCTCACCTGGGCCTGCTTGGGGAGAAGGAGAAGGCTACCAGAACTGCATTGTTCCCTGGCATGGCACCACATTGTCTCACGTGGTTATCCATAGGCCAGAGAACAACAGAGGCATCTGTAAAATGTTTTTTTTACAGATTCTATTAAATGCTGTTATTCATAGAAAGACTTAGAAAAATCTAGTGCCACATTCACTTCTAAGATATAATAGATGTAAAGCGTTTTTTGTTTTTTTTTAATTAATTTTACTGTGTTGGGCCTTAGGGTAAAATTACATTTCACAGCTTCCTTGTTCCCATGCTACGCTAAAGAAGAGATTGATGTCTGAAATTTCAACTGTATTTGTCTTACAAATTTGTCTGGCTCCCTGGAGAATAATTGCCTCATATCATTTGAAGTCGGGTAATTCCTTTGGAATGACCTCTGTGTTATAATTACAGCAAGAGTACTAGCATGTACCTATCAAAGTGAAAGTTAATGTTCTTAGTTTCTAGCTTTGTTATTTTTATTAAACTGTTCTCCTTTAAAAGAAATACCTGGAGATATGGACTCACTCAAGAGGGCTTTTTTTCAGATAACACAAAATGTCTTTATTCCTGCAAAACACTTACGTGCATTAACAATTATCTGAAGGTTGCAATGTATTTCTAAAGTCTGGAATATATTAGCAGAATTGAAGACTTTAACAGGTCATTTGCCTCAGGATTATTTCTTTTATCCAGCTTCAAATATTTTGAAATTTTCTGAATATACATTCAATCATGGCTTATGTCATTTTTCTATCATGATACAGGATTCAACTGGGAATAACCTAAATAGACCTTCTCCTTAAGAAAGAAAATCCTGTAGAGCTGGGAAGAAAAAATGAGCACATCAAAAGACCTAGAGAATTAGACATGCATTTGCAGAAGAAACAAAACAAAAATGTTGATGCAGTTTGGTGTACTGCTTTGTCCTATTTGTGCTGATCTCTGTGTAGCTCTGGAAAGTACTTCCCAGACCTCAGTCAGTATGAGGATGGCATGAGAGAGTGCAGAGTGAGAGCCCCTCTCCAGCCACAGGGGCACTCTCACTGCCAAGCATGTACAGGGATGTAGAATTACTGTTACCATTATAACGATTTACATGTTCAAGTCTTGCCTGTCTTGACAAAGTGATAAATACTTCAAAATATTATACATTATAGAGTCTCTTCTATCCTTGATTTACAAGGTCAATTCCTATACTAACCTCTCTTAATGCTGGTGGGAATTTATTTTACGAATCTCAGCACACTGAGAGAGAACATGGGGGTTAATCTGGCATGATTCCTTTCTCTAGAGGCATTATCAACATCTTACTTCCTTCAACTGAAGTTATTGCACACATTTTTTGTTGATAGATGTAAAAATGCAGCTTGGTGAGTTGGATGGGGATGCATGCTACATTTAAAAAGTAAGAACAGACTCTACTTCACACCTTTAATGCATTATAGTTCTGAAATGGCAATATTTAGCAATTGTGGTAATAATACCTGAGATTTTTTTGGTATATTTTTAGCCTCTGTCCATTGTCACATGGAGATATCTTATAGTGAATTTTCATTAATTATGCATTAAGGCTTAAATATATTTTTATATATGGCCAGGAGTTTTGAGTGTAGCCGTGAAGAGAAGGATTTGGAAGTGTCAGTGGTTGAAAAACTCAACATGAGCCGCCAGTGTGCACTTGCAGCCAAGAAGGCCAAATGAATCCTGAGCTGCATCAAAAGAAGTGTGACCAGCAGGTCAAGAAAGGTGATTTTGCTCTTCTGCTCAGCTCTGGTGAGGCCATACCTGAAGTAATGTGTCCAGTTCTGGAGCCCTCAACATAAGAAGGACATTGATCTGTTGGGGTGGGTCAAGAGGAAAGCCATAAAGATGGTGAAAGGGCTAGAACACCTCAGTTATGAGGTCATGCTGAAGGAGTTGTGGTTGCTTGGCCTGGAGAAGAGAGGGCTTGGGGGAGATCTCATAGTAGCTATGAAGTGGCTCCTGAAGTGGGCCTACAGAAAAGCTGGGGAAGGACTTTTTAATAGGGTATGTGATGGAAGGACAACTAAGAATAATGGATGTAAATTGGAAAAAAGAAATTCTTTACAGTGAGGGTGATGAAATGGTGGAACAGGTTGCCCAGAGAGGCTGTGGATGCCCCCTCTCTGGAGGTGTTTAAGGCACTGAACAAGGCACTGAGCAACCTGATACAATGGGAGGTGTTCCTGCCCATGGCAGAGGGTTGGGACTAGATGATCTTTAAGGTTCCTTCCAACCCAAATTATTCTATGATTCTATCAGATTTGTTCATCTACAGCACAATACATATCTGTAATGGTTTAATAATGACTAAAAAAAAAAAAGTAATATTTCTGGTTTTCCTCAGTGCTTCCTTGAACAATGTTGTTGTTCAATGTCTCCGAATGATGTCTTGCTTTGTTCAATGAGCCAGAATTCACAGTTTAGACTTGTGAATCTGGCTGATGGGATAGTCCATGTTGACCCTACACTTACAGGCAGCAAGAAAGACTTCATCCAGGTTTCAGCAACTGAGTCCATCTCTGTTTTTTCTCTCCTGGTTTTTTTTTTCTGATGATCCTAGAGGGTTATGCCTAATTTCCAAGTTATTAATGGCAATACATAATTTTACCTTTTTTGGTAACTTAAAGCATACATGATTTTTGTTAACTTAGGACAGGAGGGGCTCAAATTTGTGTCATTAATGACTTAGAATGTTTGCAAATGCATAGGCACAAAGTCACTAAAAATAAAACTTCCCAAATTCCTTTAAGTAACATGACTTGATATGTTTGTAAAGCAGTCTTGTATCCAGGCAGTCTGGTGACAGAATTAGAGGAAAATGAGAAACTTTGTTGAAGCACAATGTGAATTAATGTTTTCACCAGTGCACTTGATGGATATGTTGGGAAAACTGTTCAAGTGCTTGCTGTGTTAATGTCAGCTGACATAACAATTGTTTCCAGAGAACCAGACTTCTGAATCCTCATATAAAGCACTGGGGAACATGAACAACACAAAAGAATGTAAGGTTTGGAGGGAATGGGGGCAGGGGAAGGAAAGAAAAACATTATATAAGTTTAGCTACTTGCAACTCAATTTTCCCCATTGAAATAATGAATATAAGGGTGCCTCAACAACAACCCAAACCAAGTTCAGAGAGAGCTTCAAGTCTGTAGATTTGAGCATAAGAACCATGCTGTGCACTTATCAAGTGTACCAAAAGAGTATTTAATCCATACCCATGGTCCCACATACAAATGAAAACAGCTTTACAGAGTGGAAGATAATAAAGACTTTGGGGAAAAGAATTTAACCCCTTGACTTGCTGAAGACTGCTCCCTTCACTGAGCTCAGAGGTGCTGAAAGCAGTAAAAAGAGGCCAGTGCTGTACACAGCAGGGAGTCAGAAAGGCAGCACTGTCCTTTCTTCTACAGCACAAGCCCAACATTTCCCTGCTCAGTGGGGATGAAAAGAGTATCCGCAGCAGTTGTGGCTTCAGGATCACCTGCATTTTTCAGTCCTTATGTGTGCTGGACCATGCTTCAGCACCCTGGCACCAGCCATGTACCATGGCCTCACACAAAATCCCACACCTTTTGTAAACTGCTTCCTGTAAGGAAACGTGTCCCTTTTTTTTCTAAGTGCCACAGAACAACTTTATTTGGTCTGGATCAACTGGTGTTTGAGCTGGCCACAGCCCACTTAGGTCCTCTGCCATAGTAATCATTTTGCATGCACTCATTAACCTCTTTGTATAAAACAATGGGCAGAATATACACAGCATTACCAGCTCTTCACAAATGCAAAGCACAGAACTACTCACAAATTACCAGAAATACAATTTATAGACCTGAGTTCAATTCTAAGACATATCTATTATTGTGCCTGCACCAGAAAGCAATAACTTCTCATTGTAAAGAAAAATGCGTTCATTCTCACACCACATATGCACAAGAACTTCCTAATGTTTTCCCATTGATGGCAGACATACATACCATCTCGATCTTCTCTTCCCCCCTACAGAATTCTCTGAAGCCATATTTGGAGCTTCTATGTAATTTCCTTAGAACTATTCATATATCATGCTGGGGAGGGGATCTAAAACACACACTTTGCCCAGAGAGGAGCTTTGTAGAATTTGCATTGCCTCCAGCATTCAACTCTTCCAATCCAATACATCTGAGAAGGGAGTTTTGACAGGATGACCCTTAATTCCCCACCACTATTTGGGCAGCGATGTGCAAGGCTGCTCTTCAGTGTATTGTGGTGGCTCCCAGAGGCAGCTGTGAATTAACTGTGAAGTATAAAATATCCTTGCTGCAATGTTTTTGAAAGTTCTGGCACAGAGCGGGCAAGTCTTTCATTATATATTTAAAGTTTAGGTTTTAAACCTTCCCTTGTCCTCAAGCATGGGAACCCTGTAGGCTGCTACACTGCCAGTGTGCATGCCAATTGCATGGGATGTCCTTCCATTAGTTTTGAAGTAGCAATTTCATTCTTGAAATTGCTTGAATAGCCATAGCCTGTATTTCAAACAATTAGCCCCAGCTGCACATATGTTGCTTTCATCATGGAAAATGTTATCCATTTCTAAGCCCCACTGTAAACCTTGTTGTAGAGAGGTTCATGTGCATTATCTGTATTATTCCCATCTTTCTTTGTGTGGGAAACATGGGGAAAATATAAATTTGTTTCCTTGCATGGGCAATAGACCAAACTCTACAGTTTTGCAGCAATTCTTACTTACTAAGAGTGGAATAATTTCTGTTTGGCAAAGGCCCTGATGAACATCAGGCTGCCCACATCTTTTCCTATTCTGTGTTCAGTACTGGTTGAATGAACAAGCCACAGCAGTGCTTGTACCCCTGATTCCTCTTTCAGAAGGGTGGCATTGACTGTGACATTGTTAGACTCTAAGGCTGTGAGTTCCCCAGGCTGATAAGAGAAACTCTCCAGAGGAAGAAGCACAGGAACAATTCAGAAATTATAGACCAAATCATAGGGCTATCATAAAGCCTTCATCAGTCAATAAAACAGGGGACTCTTTCATAAAAAATTACTCAAACATTTTTGTCTTATAAAAAGAATATTAATGCTGGAACCATGAAAAATTTTGTCTGAACTTTTATTCTCTCTGTTTCTCTTTTCACTTCCCATTTTTCTTTTCTTTGTATGTGATGAATGCTTTCATGAGAACTTTAGTGCTTTTTGATCCACTTACATGTGAGGTGCCTCAAATAACACCTCCACGTTGGCTATCTCTAACTTCTACCAGCAGGTTACCAGGTCGCTGGAATCTCTTTAGAAGCTATGAGTGCCTCTGTTATAAGGCCTCCAAAGCAGAGGAAGAATATGAGATTGAGTGGGGAGAAAAACTGCACTTCAGACTCCTACAGAGGCATTTGCAAGGCCTCTGAAAAAAGCGTCATTAGTTGTGCATGCACTGATTTATCTCACTGTCTGGATGAGAAGAAAAGGATCTTTACTGTGCTTGCACTAAGATCATCACCAAGATCTTCTGTTGAGCTCCAGCCAACATACAGAGCAGATGCTGTGATTTCCTGGTTTGATTAATTAATTTTTCCTTCCCAAGGGGAAACCAGAAGCCAATGGCCTTGCCTGGTACTACAGGCAGAAGTGCTGCAGAAGTGCTGTTGATTTCATTGTTGAAGCCTAAGCCTCAGGACAGACCACAAGGTGCATACACTGTCACTACCTTACTACATGAAGGTGCTGCTCAGAAAACTAGATTTTCACAACACTGATATCCTGCAGCTGCTCTTTGCAATTTAAGTATGTGTGTACCGAGAAAGCTAATGTTTGTACATGTCTATGTTATACCTGGGGGTCAGATGGCTGCTACTAATTGCAGGCATCCAGTGATTAACATAGGAAATAATCACAGATATTTTCCTCAAAGTGGAGCTGCATCTCCAAGCTCATCTTGTGTGGCTGGTTACTGGTATTTACACCACTTGTCGCCATGGGTATTTCATGAACTCTGAGTTTTGTTGGCACAAATATTTTGGGACTATCTGTTGAGAAGATACCTGGAGAAATCAGTTTTGGTCTACAGACAGAAATTAAAAAAGAGACAAATTCATCGCATAATTTATTATCAGTGAATAATTTGGCCCACTCTATCTCTGTCACCACACAGGCAATACTGTACAACAGCTGACACCTCTGGGGATGGTGACAGTCAGGAAATCAGCTCTCTATTGTGTTGTTCTCTTCCAATGTCTCAAACCTTTACAATTTAATAGTAGGATTAAAAATTCTTTTTGGGCAGTTGATTGAAAGTTTTCAAAATATTATAAGTAAAAATTGATGTGATTTTGAAAATGGAAAACTATTGTATGGAAGTCTTTAGTACAAAGAGAGCTTCCTGGACTATGGCCATAAACTGCATTTGCTCAAGTCAATTTTGCATTAATCAGTGTGCCTTGAAGATTACGTCCTATGTTTTTTTATTTAATGGGTCATATATTTTAAATAATGCTTCTAAGTATTTTGATGAAGCACATTAAAAATCCACTGCAGTTTCTAGGTGGTTCACAGTGTTAATATATAGCAGGTACATTTGCCTTTGCAGTTTAAATAATCTGTATGAGATGTTTTATTATTTATTTTCAAATTTTATCACCAAAGATCCATAATGTCTGGAAATCAAATTTATGGTTCTTGTCTCCAATACCTTTACAAATATTAATGAATGTTTTCCAGCCACTCAATCACAAAATCAGACTTTAAAATTAAGTTTTCCAACTAGAAACTATATAAATGATCTTTTGCTCTTCCAGGAGAGCATGAAAATTAGCTGAGGCAGGCTTTTGTTACTGAGAGAGCACAAAGACAAAGAGCAAAAAAAGCTCACAGCTCTGGCGATTTTCCTGTGGCCTGTCTACATACTTTAGGGCAGAAAATAAATGGACTTCTCACAGAAACAAGATTTAATCTGAACTTTCTAGGTTTTGCAAAGAAATCTTACTAGCATTGATACAATTGCTGTCAGCAGATACACATTTCAGTCTTACCTTTACACCTGAATCCAAAGGGGAGTATGCACACCAGCAATGTTTTCAGAGTGCAGTCCTCCATTTAGAAGCCAAGATAAGCATGTGTGGGTGGAGACATGTTTTTCTGAATGCTGTTTTAGCCAGAAAAAAGATCCCTGCACCTCATATTGGCAAACAGTGGTGACACTTCACAACATGTCTGCTGTGCACAGACCACAGAGAGAAGAGCACCCTGCCTTACCCTGTCCCAGGAGCAAGCAAGCTGCTATCTAGGCATGGACACACTTCTGGAGAGGGCCTTGGAGATGGCATCTCCTGCAGGAATGGCTGAGCCTACTGGTTTGATGAGAGGATCAAAAAAACCCAGAAACACCAGGGAGAAGATAAGTGTGCAAGAGATGTGTACCAGAAATCCAGTCAGCCGGGGTTTTTTTTAAATATTTTTATTAATTAAAAAAAAAATATTTATTTTCTCAGGCAGAAGACCAGGCCCAGGTTCTGCAGTGAGACCTGTGTCCCAGAATTGCTTCTTAGTAGAACTGATCTCATGTGGGGAGGAGGACCTGTCCTGCAAAAGGGCCACTGAGGCAGGAAGAAAGAATGGCTGTAGAAACTCACAGAAGAGACCCAGCCTGTGAATGTGAACGTTTTTTAAATTACAGAGGAAATATGAGAAGAACCTTTTAAAGGCTTTACATGTACAGCCACACTTAGTGAAATTCTCCAAATCCATACTTCCACAAACTTTGAGTCAAGCCCTGGAGTTGACACATTCACTGGCTGCTGTCCTATGGAAGTCATATAGCATGTTTTAAAAAGATTACTTTAAAAAGTAACTGTTGAGTTACTCTAATTGTGGATTATTATTATGCAGATTCACATAATTTACCACTCCCAGAAGCTCTTGGAGCTTGGTCACCATTTGTTAAATGCAGAGGGATTCTGCAGGGGCTCAGGAAGGATCAACAGGAGAAAAAATGAGAGAGCTGCAGGCAGAGGCTTCAAGGAAACTGAATGTGAGAGCTGAAGCTCTAATAAGCTTGAGCTCCCTTATCTTGGTCATTTCTGAAGTTGAAACTTGTGGAGTTTCTTGGCCCTACATGTAGGTCTGACCTATCCTCTGAGAGTATGTGGTTATTCTGGGCTTTTCTGAATATACTGTGCAGATCACAGATCAGAAAAATTACAGCTGGCAAAAAACCTTACCTCATTTAGCTGGTCTGCCTGGGATTGTTTCCTGGAGTCTGCTTTTGTAGTATTCATAACACAATATAGAATGAGTGAAAAGAGGAAAGTTGGTCCAGAGAAGTCAGCCATTTAAGGAAAGGGGTTGATTTGGGCTTTTTGTTTGTTACAGAATATCAGGGATTGGAAGGGACTTCAAGAGATCATCTAGTCCAATCCCCCTGCCGGAGCAGGAACATCTAGACCAGGTCACACAGGAACATATCAAAGCAGGTTTTGAACATCTCCACAGACGAAGATTCCACAACTTCTCTGGGCAGCCTGTTCCAGTGTTCCGTCGCCCTCACTGTGAAAAAGTTTTTTCTTGTGTTTCTGTGGAACTTCCTGTGTCCCAGTCTGCACCCAAATTGGTTGTTGTTGTTTCATTTTGTCTGTCTCAAACACACTAGAATTAAACAGCTCTGTACAATTAGGCACAAGATAAAATTTCCGTGGTTATTTGTTTTTATAATAGCCTCTGTTTTAAGAAAGATATGAAGCAGCTGCTGACTATTATCTGAGCTGATTTGCCACTGAGGTAAGAATTAAACTACTGCACGTGTGAATAACTTAACATAATAGAAGCTGTAATTTAGTATTAGCACTGCAGCAAAACTTCCCAGTTCATCAAAATATACAGTCACACATGAACAGTCTCCAAACCAAACTATAGCAATAACATGGTCCAATCACTTCAGACAGCATTGTGTAAAAAACAAAACATAACAAAAACAAAACAAAAATCCTAAACTAACAAAACATTTTAGACAACCTCCAACATGCCTACAAATGCCTCTGACTCAACTACTTCTAGATCACTTGGGCACCTCAGGAATGCAGCAGCACTTGGGTTTCCACATTGCTTTCCCAGAAAAGGAGGTTCTAGGGGGCAGAAATCCCTTAGGAAATCTTATTGTGGTGGGTGCTTTCTCCCTGCTTTCCTCTGCTATGTGCAGTTTGCAGATTCAGTCCTCTGCATCCTGCCTGGCAAAAGGGCAGATTATAAACCAGCAAATCCCTGAGTCTGGTTGGGGCTGAAGAGAAGAGATATTTATGCAACCCATACCATGTCCTCAGAGGATTCTACTAAACTTCCCTTTTACTGCATCAAAATTTAGAAAAACTGAGAAAAATAAGGTCTTTATTTCTCATCTTCAGAATCATCAGAACACTCTGTTACAGCTTTTTCTCTAACAGATCTGACTTCCCTTCACTAACAAGCTTCTTAAGGCACAATGCTTTTGGACCACCAAATTTACCTGTTCTTAGCTCCTTGAAAGAAACTCAAAACTGAGTAGTAGTTAAGACCTCTCTGTACCACATCTGGTATCACTTAAGGTTGTGCATAGTCTCTTAGCAGAGTCATTTTCCTTTCTGCAGTACAAAATGAAACATATAGATTACAATTTGTTTCCACTCTCTTTTATCTTTTTTTTTTTTGGTAATTATTCAAAACTTGGAAGAAAATATTCAAAATTTATTTTTCTCTCATTTTTTTAGTTTCTGTGACAAACAAACTTCTCTGAAAAGTAACCTTGAATGAAGGCAAAAGGATAAGTTTCATTGTGATTTTGCCAAAAGCATGTTTTCCCTTATGAAAATCCTCTAATAATCTCAAAATATTGGATAGAGATCTTACAGTTAGGGCATGGAATATAAATTCAAACATTCCTCAGAGTCCTGAAGCATTATGAACCAATCTAATATTTCTTTTGGGGTTATCAGATGATTCTGTGAAGCATGTGCATAGCTTTCAATAAGGTGAACTCAAGACCCTGAGTCAGGAAGTATTGTTGTGTTACCAACAAATGAGTACAGCTGCTTAACTCTGACAATACATAAAACATCAGCTGAGTCAGTGGGAGTTACTTTGTTCCTAAAAAAGGCCTGCAAGGGAAAAATAATAAGTGGTGAAATTTCCTTCCATCCTGTGACCCTCAATATCTCTTGAACTCTGGGCTTACTTTTAGGATTTTCCCTATTTTCTTGGATTTTATTTAAACTACATCAGATTCAAGGATCTAAACAGCTTCTGTATCAGACCTGGCAGCCAGATGGTTAAAAAAAGACCAAGGAAAGAAAGACTACTGAAAGACTGGCCTTCTTTTACTTACCATTTGGAATTAGTTGTTCTTAATATCTTTCATCCTCTGGGATTGTAAGGGAAACATAGCAAGACTCGTACAGTGATGAGCCCCAGCCTAACTTGAGGGACTTGGTAATAGCATGTAACTCCTGGGTCAGGTGTCTGCAGCAGCAATCCATCTGACACTGAAGTACAGCGTGACCCAGGCACTTCTGGTCCCTTCCTTACTTCTTCCCTCTCCTTTACATTCCCCACCTCAGCACAATGTAGCCACTTCAGATGAAGAACTGTGGCATGTGCCATGCAGGGCACCTATCCCTGACACAGCCTGAAGGACTATTCTATACTATAATAAGTAAATGAAGGCTTTGAACTGGGTTAAAAATTATTCTCTGCCCCATTAGCTTTAGAAGACTTCTCCTAATGCTACACCTTTTTCACTCTTTCTGTGTGTGGAAAAGCTTTCTTGCAGCCTATTGTGTACATTTTCAGTGGTATTCTCCAAACTTTTTCAATTTCTACTTCAGTTTCCTTCTTATTTCCACCTTTCTCAAATGAGCACTACTCTCTTATCAGACTCACAATGTCACCAGCTCTATGCTGTCACATTTTGTTCTGGGAGCAACTGGGCAGAATCTTTCACACTATGGATGGATGACATTTGTTCTTTCAATTCTACTTACACATCCAAGACTAGCCTATTTTTCTCATCACTTCATTCTAATTGACAGGACAGCAAACACTTTTAGTATTTGGTTTTAATAGAGAGCAGCTCCTTATTTAGTTAAGTTTCTCTGAAAATCAAATACAAACAGTTAGACCCAAATCAGTTTCCAGGCTACAGTTACTGAATGACAAATAGGAGCACCCTGTAAAGAGGATGTGTTCATTCCCTTACACACTGAAACTGTATTTCCTGAACATACTCTTCATGGACATAAGACACTGCTACCATTACTCTGTGGTTCACTGTATTTGCAGACAAACAGGACGATACACGCAGAAACATCTGCAAGGAACCAAGAATTTTCTAGAGGATTTCACAGAGGAAAACAAATTATTTAAAGAAGCAGGGGAAATGTATTTCTCTTCTGAATACTCCCTAGAACCTGGCTAGGGGGACTTTCAGCTCAGAAATATGGACTAAGCTCTATTTTCATAATTGATTTGCAGTTCATCTTTTAAGTGCTAAGGAGGCCAAGTGGTTCAGTAGAGAGTGCGGCTTGACTACTTTACAAAGAAGTCCATGCATGCTGCACTTGGATAAGTTATACCATGGACAGCTGATGCCAAAAGGAATCTGTAATAATTCTCTCTCCATCATTTTCAAACATTAGTGACTTGCAGGCCCTGATCTTAGTTCTGAATTTGCCTTTGTTTACATTGATTTTTGTAGTGTATCTCATGCCTGCTGCAGTAAATAACCAAGATTATAACTGATAACTCACGGATCCAAGATTCAATGCCATTGGAGTGAAAGAAATTAATGGATGCTCTTGGACAATCTTGTGCTTTCCTGTAACTGTTGTTTGAACCTTTACATTGCATGTGGTGCTTGGAAGCCTGGAGATGTGATCACATAAAATATCTCCATAATTCTCGTGCACCTCTGTAGATGTGCAGGAGAGGTACCAGAGATTTTAGACATCTGAAAAAATTTCTCTCTTTCTTAGGTAACAACAAGATGCTGACTCAGAAACTGTGGTATTGAGTTCCTTACAGGAGTGGGCCTTCAGAAATTGAGACAGCATTATCAAAGACAGTTATAAACTTCTAAAATTGTTGATGTATATTTAGAACATGCTCTCCTTTGTCTTCTGTTATGGGAAAAGAATCATTACTATCGTTATATTTATTGACAGTACTGCTGAGACTCTCTTCATACTGACTGAGTACCTGTCATTATCTTTCCTTAGGGGGCTAAACGACTTGCAACAAACAATAGTCAAATAATAGTCAATCCTTTGAGAAATACTTTTCATATTGCATAATAAACAGCCTGGAGAAAAACACTTCACTTCTTTCAGCCACAGTACATTTTTTAAGAAGGAAAACACAATCCAGCCAGGGATAAAGGAGCATGTATGGATATTCTATATAAATAGGGCTCTTTGATAGGATAAAACCAGTGGTTTTTGTTTGCCTTCTGAAGGTTGCCTGTTACCACAGGCACCAAAGAACAGCATCATTACTTATATGATGTGCACTTATTTGCCATGTGGTGGCTGCGAAGTGTTTAAACTACTGAACACCACACCCTCAGGTGTGTGACGGCCTGCTGGTACTCAGGGTTTGCCAGCAGGAATATGACATGGATCTTTCATAATCCTCATCACATCAAGACACCTTACCAGAAATGATGCCCGGATGCCTCCTGCCAATGGCAGTGCCCCTACTCTAGAGTACTGAGATTTTAAGCTTTGCAAGATCAGTCATAATCCTCTTAGACATGAGTGTACCCAGCAGGAGCAACAAATGAAAGTAATTCAAAGTATAGAATGATCTGGTCTTTAAGCAGAGAAACCCTTCCTGTCAAGCAGGGAAAATACCTGAAAGAAGCAGAATTGGAACTGAAATTATACTATTTCTTGCTGCTTTTGTTGTTTTGATGTTGCTTCTAGTGCAACAGTGAAAAAGTAAATGGAAAAATACTTAGTCATATAGCGACCCTCTAATGAAATAGAATGCAAAGTGTAGCTCCAACATTTATAAGCCATATAGAAGAAGCATTGTTATAGGAAACTTGCCAAATCTATAGAGCCTTTTAAATTCTCAAATAATAAGTCTAAGAAATTTATTACTCTGTTGCTAGATGTGGAGGCCAAGTAAACTCACAATGTTGATCTTAGTTATGTTTAAATTGCTCTTGCCTTCTGGCACTTTGAACCATAGTGGAAAGAAATCATTTGCTCCTAGCAGCATTAAGCGTTTGGAAACACATGGGTATCATGGAAGAGCATTAGGAATATAAATTATGTCACACAAGTGGCCCCAGAACTTGTGTCAAGAACTGCAAGGCTGTGGTGACTTGGGTGGGCACAGAAAACAAAAAGCCCTTGAACAAAAGAGGGACCCAACCTCTGGCTCACCAGCTTTCTGCATCTAACTTCATTCATTTAAAACTCTCTTGCAAGAAAACAAATAAAAAGAAAGCCTGAGTTTCCAAATCTTGAAGCTCCTTACTGAAAAGACAATTGCCTTTGTCAGACGGTTAGTCATTCTTTGTTTATCTGTATATAAAAGCCCATTTCAAATGTGGTGAAGTTTAGGGTTGGAATGCATACAGCATGTGGGCTTTCCCTTCTTGTGCTTTTAATTGCTCTGCAAGTTTCATGTTTAGGGAAGAATTAGTCAGATTGGTGACCCACTAGGGATCAGATCTTGGTGAGTGCTTGCAGAGCCCCAAGGGTAGGGCAGAGAGGCTGCAGCTGTACCCTCCGAGGCAGTGTGTGCTGGATGCAACCTCTCAGAGTGGAATAGAAGTCATCCATCTCCCTTGGAAAGGTTTTGGTTAGAAGCAGCTTATTTTTCATTCCTTTACAGAGCATTTAATTTTAAATGTAGGGTGAAGACTGTCAAAAAGACTCAAGTACTACTGTGTGTAAGAATAGCAGCCAGACGATCTATCATGTGAAAGATCACCTTGATTTAATGTGATGCAAAATGGAGTATGTTGAACCCAGAGACAAATGCAGCACTTATCTGAAAAGTAATTCTAATGAAAAAATTATGTGTGCTATATACACATTCCCCTAGTGAAACTTATTAATTTTAGGCAGCAAGATTTCTTCATAGAAAGGTTTTTTTTGTGAGCACTCAACTTTATCACTTTCTTCCCTTCCATTTCCAATCTCTTTTCAAGTATGAAAAGTTTGGATCTTTCAAAAAGAAGAGATTTAATATATGGTTAGGGAGGAGAGAATGAGAATGAATGAGTGTATGTGCATCTGTGTGTACATAAGGAAGAAAGCTTGTATTTGTCACCCATAAGTTACATAGATCAGCAGGACCATTAGCAATAGGAGACACTTATTCAGAAAAATGTGTTAGACAAAAGTAGTTAAAAATCATCATCAGTTTTTATTGTTTAAGTCTGGTCTAAATCTTTAGTGTAGTGTGGTTAATTTATTTGTCCTTCAAAGGCATCTCTTAAAATCATTACAAATCATAATAGATTTCCAAAGCAAAAGTAGTGAAAATATTTATTTCCATATAACCAGGATTTTTTCCTGTTACATTTTTCCCTTTATTTAATTAATTTTTTTATACTCCACAAAAAATTGAGGATATTTTATCTTGAAAAGACACGGTTATCTTTCCTTAATAAAAATTCCTGTTCTTGCACTACGCAAAAGACCTCAGCAACAAAATCTTACACAAGAAAAGTACTCTTAACTTCATGACCAAATTTCTTGTGGTTCTCTTCTGAAAAGAGACATTGCTGAAGTTTATTCTGTAATGAAACAAGATTTAGTAGTTTTCTTTGTTTTAGTAGAGCATGCTAAAAATCTTCAGTAGCATGGTTTGCTAGTATTTGTTTATCCCATTTCTAAGAATCAGTTTATTAAAACATATGATTATAGTTACGCAGAATCATAGATACATTTTATTTTTATAAAGATTGAATGAACAGTATGGAAGTTCTTTGCATGTATCCTCTGAACAACAGTATGATGCCTGCAAAAACAATCCAGTAAGGAAAGAAAAGGGTTTGGTGAGGCTGTGTTTATTGTTCAATAAATCACAGTCACTATAAGTGACCTGCTGACTTCAAGTTCTTTAGGTCAAGGAACCCATTGCTATTCTGCAACTTCACCTCTTTGCTGAGCCTCTTAATCACAAGTGTAGAGCCAAAAAGAACATCAGACAATCAAGGCCTGGATGATTGGACTGGTTATTTTAAATTACTGCAGCTATGGTTGTGACTTATTTGGGGATAGATTGCATCATCTCAACCTCACTAAGTAGGTTGAATAAGTAGAGTATTTTGTGAAAAACAGCTCACACTCTAAAAAAAAATCAAATGGAGTCATCATTCTGAGGTACTTTGGCAGACAATTAATTTAATTCATACGTAATCCATATGCTTCAGGGATTACAAGAAAAAAAAAAACAGTATAGTGACATTTCTGTTTTGTCCCAACATGAGTGAATGACCATTTATGATGACTTTTCTATAATAACATGAATTTGGCACACTTTTATTAAGGCTTTTATCCTAAGATAGCCTGGTAATTTGTATTTCTTCTTGTGATTTGCCTTATGCTGTTAATGATATATTCAGCATGAGAGGGATACAAACTAAATTATGGAACAAAGAAGTGACAATTAACCATATGCAATTAGTGATGCAAATTCCTCTTCTGCAGTTTCTGAAATATGGTTCAGTGATGGTAAACCACAACAAAAGCAACAATTAGGCATATAATACCACATCTGGATCATTACTATGGGGTTACTTAACTTGTTTTTAATTAATGAGTTAATAATAGAAAGAAGGTTATGCTGCCTTTTACTGGTTTGGAATCAGATCTAAAAAAATTTTATGTCCAAAGGCAATTTAGATATGTACTGAAGTAGCCATGAGTCTGCCAGGGGATTCAGGCTGATGACAGAGAGCTAGCGAGCAACCTTGTTTAACAGAAAAATCCTAAACCAGATAGGTACTAGCAAATCAAAGAGAGGGGAGAGAGAAGATATACATAGCTTAAAAACCTTCCACAAGCTACAGTATAACTTGTTAATACGTTTATTACAGAGTATTCAATGCAGTACCTTCATTAGAGCTTGACTTGGGGTGTATTGAGACCATATGACCATGCCAGGCTGAAAGAGATAGATGATCTTTGTTGCCACAATAAAATGTAGAACAGTAATTTAAGTCAACAATGTTACTAAGAAGATTATACGGATGAACCAACCACCAGACACTATGGAGAGCCATGATTTGTAGTGCACAAATGGTCATAATTTTCTGGTCCAGCAATTAGACCTAGACAGGAAGTATCTCTCAAAAAACTTTTTGGGTAAAAAGGGCATTTTGAAGATGAGAAATCATGTGTAAAACATTCCATTGCATAGAGAGTTTTAATTATTCTTTTTCTTAAAATTTACAGAAGAAAAATAAAATTACTTTTTCTGAAGAGTAAATTTTGGTAGGGAAAGATAAATGCAGTCTGAAGAATCTGTATTGAAAACATGCAGTTTGAAGATCTCATGCTAGGTGATCTGCTATTAGCACAGAGCAAAGTAAACCTAGTAAGATGGAAGACAGATAAAACATGCTTCTAAATTTCCTTCATAGCTTAAACTTCCCATACTTGCTTATCTCCCATTAAAGAAAAGTGTATCCTCCTTTCTATCACTAGCTCATTAAATAGAAACAATCTAAACAGCCCAATGATAATGAATTGGATACTGTTTTCCATTATATATGTCTCCCTATTCATGGAACACATATCTTCATCAAATAAGCAATTTCAAAACCTGAGGTGGGAGTAGCATGGTATTCTTACCACTGAATGATCAGACACTACCACAGCATTTCATTGCACAGAACTGTGGAGCAGAATTACCACAAAGTATTATCCACATTATTTAAGATTTTACATGCAAGTTGAAGAAACTGGCTTTTTAAGTTTTAAAGAAAAAAAGAGAAAGTGAAGAAGGACTCACATAAACATGCAGACATCCTAAGTATCGCTCAGTGCGTGCATTTAATTCTGCTGTCTTTTACTCAGTAGAAAACAAGACCTTTATCAAAATTTTAATTTACTGGCTATCTAATTACCTCTTAATCCATGGGGGGAAACCATAAAACAATTACTCCAATAAAAGACTAATGCAAAAAAAAAAAAATAGCTTCCAGAAGAACATTTCATTACTAGAACTGTATGTGCTGTAGGCAAAAATGTTCTTGGCTACCTAAAAAAAAAATAATTCCAGGTAGAAGGGTCTGCATGACTATTATAGTTTGACTTACTCTATTAAAGCTGAAATTATAGGAAACATTTTTTTTTCTGTTACTTGGTGTGCCAATATAAACGAATACGAGTTCTTTCCTTAATTACATGCAACTTCATTTGGAGAAACTCTAGAGGTGAAGGAACAACTGAATGCAGTAATTTCAGCATAGAAGAGAAAAATAAAAGTATAATAGAAAAGACACAGTTATGGTTACAATAGAAATGGAAATTATGAAAGACAAGATGTAAGGCAAAAAAAACCTAAAGACTGGAAGATGCTGACATCCATGGGGAAGTACTGGTATGACATGGATTTTCAAGACTGTCCCTATCTCACAAGTTAAGTTATCTGTTAGAAAAATCAAAATCTAACAAAAAAGTTAAGGTTTGACAGTATAGTCTCCAAAGGTGGGACCTACTGAGTTGAGAGCAAAGCTTATGATCTCTTTTATGATAGACTGTATGTTCCCTTCCCTTTCATGTCCATGGACTAAGTCCAGTCATGTTTGGTTATTCATGTCGTAGTTTATTGATGACCTTACTTATGTGGATAGGAAACCACCTGTGGTTGTGCCCCCTTCTTAACTGGTTTCATGCCCATGCAAGTCAGTGAAGAAGCTGCCTGTGCTTATCTCTTGACTAGCTGATAGGGGATCTACCTCAAGAGGACCACTGAGAAGTTCTGAGAGCAAACTCAAAACCTCTATTAAATGCACTCGCTTGTGCAGAATTTAGGCATATAATTGTTACTGTACATTGGTTTCTGTTCCAAAAGTTAATTGGACATTTTAAGTAACATGCATTGTCAGTCTTGTCCAGAAGGCTATTAGATTCCCTGCAACTGTGGAAGATGAGACTGATCAACTTTGCTATCAAAAAGTTTCATCAACTGTCCTTCAGCAAGTAGGAAAATAAGTGAGTCTGAGACTGGGAAAATCACCTTTCAATACATGGAGGTTAGAGTGCAGCTCCAACATCTGCGTGTCATCACTTTGATTATAGCTTGAGGCTGTGGTTGAGAGAAGCCTCTGGGCTTCTTTTAATGGAAAGATAGTCAGCAATGCAAAGGAAGCTATCTAACTAATGTGTGAATTGACTTGGATTCTGTTGATCTCTGTTTATGTGTTTGGGAGCAAATGTCCACTTCATCTAGATCAAAAAAATCCAACTAAACAGTAAATTTGTCTTGCTCCACTGGATTCTTGTACTTTAATCCTGAATTAATTCTTCCCCAGATATCAGTGAACACATGCAAGAACAAAAGTAAGGTCACAAGCTTCTAGCTCTCAGCCCCGTTAAAAATGTTGAGTAAATTAATTAAAAGAAAAATATTATCAGACCTGAGCCTCAACCCTTCTAAATCATGCAACCAAAGAATTGCAAGAGAGTGAACCCCAGGATTCATTCAACAAAGAACTTCTCTACCCGCCACCCCCTTTAAATATTTGTGTCTCATTAGCTGATGACAGATTATGTGGGTTTGGTGATACAATCTCAATCAGCATGATTCAATCAATCTCTTGTGATAAAAAAATTTTCCTTCAGTGCATAGAAGCTGGCCTGGAACGATTGACTATCCCTGCTACCAGCAGGCAGTCTGCTGGCCAATTTACCTGAGTATTTTCTCAAGTACAGAAGTTTTGCACAATTATTCTACCGTGGTGGTTCTGGTGCTTATGGAAAAGGTCATACAACATGAAAAATGACAGAAACTGACATATTTTTCTCATACTCAAGTGGTATTTTTTCAAGTGGAACAAGGGATGATTTAGTGAACTAATGCTGATCTTCGAGAAAGACAATGGCAGTGAAATAATGTTAAAAAAGGAACTGAAGATCTCTTGCAGTGGAGCATGGCTCATGCTTTTAGCTTTGGTTTCAGCTTAATTTTTTAAAATGAGCTCAGATATCGCATCAAATGGAATTTTGAAATTCTGTCTTAGTCCACTAGATGGTGATCCTTGTAAATCAGGATTCAGGTGACAACACAACTTTGTCTGTCAAAGACAAAAAACAACACACATTCTAGCGTGCAAAACTGAAAAAACTTGGTTACACTAGGACACAATTTTCATCACAGACATATACAAGCAAATTCCAAAACATGGTTGAGAAACTGAGCATATTCTGCCCTCAGAGTTACATCAACAGGAGTACTAAAACCCAGACAGCCAGAAAACCAAACTCTTATCTTACCCTTCTCACTGCAAATCAGTTTGCAACATCCGAGCTGCAAATCTTACTGAGAAGCTTATAATGAAAAGTACAGCAAGGCACTGTAATTATCTGAGGCTGACTTCAATGAGCACACATCTAAGCAGATTTGTTTTCTGTATAGATAGCATGCACAAAATTCCCTACACAATCTTAATACAAAACAAAGGCTTAGGACATGGTAATAGAAATGTTTTATTAATCAAATATATTTACATTTTCTTGTCTTCTCTTTAAATGTATGCCTGTTATTTTCATTTAAACACAATGTAATCTTTACAGTTGATATCACAATAAGACAGCTACATGCATGACTTAATTGGTCCTTAGCAGTAAAAAAGATGCCACTTTTTGAAGTTTATAAAATGCAAGAAAGCCGTTCACCTTCCTAATTACAGGGTCCTTATTTCTTATTACAACAAAGGACCCCTTCAACATATTCTACATCGATTCGGTGGATTTATGCACTTTCAGATTTGCTTGATGACATCAAAACATACAAAATCTAGACAAAGTATATATACTAAAAAAGGGCTTGATGCAATACCAGAATATTTTATTTTCACAGAATCACAGAATGACCCGGGTTGGAAGGGACCTCAAGGATCCTGTAGCTCCAACCCCCCTGCCTAGCAGGGCCACCAAACAAACACATTTACTAGATCAGGTTGCCCAGGGCCCCGTCCAACCTGGCCTTGAACACCTCCAAGGACGGGGCATCCACAACCTCCCTTGGCAGCCTGTTCCAGGACCTAACCACTCTCCTAGTAAAGAACTTCCCCCTAACATCCAACCTAAATCTTCCCTCCTTCAACTTGGATCCATTTCCCCTAGTCCTGCTATTGTCAGCCCTTTCAAAGAGTTTAATTTTCTGGAATCTTATCCACAAAAAGGACTAGAATGGAACAAAGAATACTTTGATGGTAACTTAAAAAAAATCATAGCAACTGATGACTCTCAAAAGCAATGAGGACTTACTTTAGGACTTTCACCTATTTGTTCATCTGAAATCACACTGTTTTCTTGGCTATACGACAGCATCCCATGAAGTAACGGAGTCATATAGATAGACCCCCTGCTCCAGCAGGTAGATTGGACTAGATGATCTCTTGAGGTCCCTCCCAATCCCTGACCTTCAGTGATTCTGTGTAATAAATAATAATTAAAAGGAGATATGATGTTTAAAAAAGATACACACATCATTGCTTGTAGTGTCTACAATTGCAATCACCACATTATTTCTAACTCAGCTCTCTTTCACGGGAAGAAAATCAAGTTGTGTTTTCAAAGAACTTATTTGGGGTCTGTAACTGTATATTCATGAAGGACATAATGTCCTTCCAAAAGAATAACTCTGTATAAGTACAATATTTAGTTTTACACAAAGACCAGACCTAGGCACAAGTTTTAAGTATTACTTCAAACATGTTCAGGATTGGGAAAAAAAAAATCCCCAAAACAAAAACCAAGTACAAACAAACCCAACCAAAACAAAACTGAAAAACAAGTTTATATTTATTTACCAGACTACAAAACAGAGATGCCAAGTGCTTCAGAAATTCTCAGATGGCAGGCACATAATCACTACATTTAATGATAATTGTACTTCATTTACTGTTTCAGTTTACTGTGCGCAAATACTTACTGTACTCAAAATAGACCTAAATGTATGGATGTTTTTTCTGATACATGACCAGAAGCTCACTGAGCATTGGGGAAGTGCAGAGAGGAACTAGAACTAGACTCTCTTCAGTCCAAACCTAGACTGTATTTTAACTTGTTGATGTTAGTTTTACATTTGCAACATTGTAACAGAATGCCAAATTTTGT
Organism: Turnix velox; assembly: GCA_013400935.1. Lineage (NCBI taxonomy): Eukaryota > Metazoa > Chordata > Aves > Charadriiformes > Turnicidae > Turnix > Turnix velox. The sequence goes on along the minus strand of VZTY01030593.1, from coordinate 80,951 downwards.
ACACATGAAAATTGGACTATGAAATCACGGGTTTCCACTGAATTGTGTTTGTGTGCTACCCAATCTATTGTGAAAATGCCATGAATGAAACTGTGCTTAGGTGTCTGGCGGAATATTGTGATTCATACTAGAAAGAATTATTTGGGAAGAAAATAAAAGTATGTCCTGCAGAAATCCTACTCCGGTGCATTTTTTAAAAAATCCAACACAGCACTGAAGTAACTGATCTTTAATTCACAGTCACTCAGGAGGATATTCAGACACATCTTTAATTAAAAAAATATGAGTAAGCCTATTTATATTTAGCAGGGAACTTCATTATCTGAAAGGGAATAATCACGTGATATTTGTACCATAGGACTGAAACACAGATTCCTTTCTGCAAGAGGCTGAGTGCTCTGAACTACCACTAACCACATCCCTGAACAGGAGAGTAGAGTTAGATAATGCAAGAGCAGAAGTCAGTGGTTGAACAGATAGCTCACATTGGCTTTTCAGAGTATGACATGTCTCTGTTTCCACTTGCTGTGTAAAGCGTTTTTTTTTTGTGAGAATATCTGTTTACTTACAGAAATAATATGCTGACACTGTTCAGATATTAGTTAAAAGAAGGTGCCCCATTTCATTAAGTCTCTTAAATAAGGGAATATGTGAACAACCAGACATGAAGGGTCTGAAAGGTGTAGGACTAGATTTTTCTTTTCTGTTTTATTAGCTTTGCTGGGAACAAAACAATGTTCAAATAGTCAATAGTCACCCTTAAGTTACAGTTCCTCCTACCCAGCTTCCCATGGTTCTTTGAACCTAAAAAAAAGCAAACAAACACATTTACATAGTAGTGAAGAACATCTCCTGACTCAGAAAATAAGATGAGGCAAGTGACATTAGAACTGCTTGCTTCTCATACCAATAAACAGATAAACAGAGCTTAAAAACTCATAGGGCAGAAATCTCTTTGTAAGATAATCTGATCCTTGCTAGAACAATGATGAAAAGATTTTTTTTGCCACAATGTTTTACACTTTTAATGGCCAACCACAAACACAGTTAACTGCTGAAGTAATTCCATGCAAAGCTTCGGAAACTTCAGATTCTGCAGTGTAGTTCCCACAATACAGTAACTGTACACCCTGAAATTAGAGTGTCTTAACTTTTAAATTCCTTTTAAATGCATTTGAATTTTGATGTATGCTCTCTTTCTGCTTGAGCTCTTTGCAGAATTCATAAATGGTGTGAATATGTTACTAAATTTGTAGGTGATTCTGTCTAGCCCTTTACAGAATTTGATATTTAATTCTCTACATATTTAAAATCATCCCCATAAATGTTTCTAAAGTATTTAATATAATGAACTAAGCCCTTAATGAGCCACCTAGCACTTCAGTTTTGCTGCAAAACTGAATGAATCTGTTTTAATCCCCATAATCTCCAAAAATTTATTTTGCAGTTTTACCTTATTATAAAGCATGACCTCAGAACTGTTTAGGCTTTGCTTCTTCATGCTGTTGTGTTATTTTTTAATTTTTTTAATTTTTTTTCTGGTTTTTGTGATATTTTTACATTTTTATCAAACTACAGCTCTACCATGGAGACAATTAATATATAAACAAACACTGCTGGGTCTCTAGAAGCAAAAATCATCCTTTGATTAGACAAAATCATGAAAACTGAATTACAATAAGGATAAAAGCTTGAAGAAAGCCAATATGGAATCTGTTAAATTGAACTAATATCATGATATCTGTGCTTTTTACAGTGATGTCTGCAATACTTTGGCTTCCTTTCATTCACAACTGCTCCAGTCAAACTTCCATGAAGTGAATTCTATGAAGCCTCCAAGCCATTTATAAAATATCAGAGTTAAGATTTAGCTTTTATTTTGAAGCTTAGCACTAGTATGTTGAAAGTTTCCTCTAATACAGGAGCATTTTCAAGTTTATTTGAATCAAGTAAAAGTATCAAATGAACTACAGCTTGGATTTTTCTTCAGCATTCCTAGAAATAAGCAAGCCATTAAATTAATCACCCAAACAAAAAATACCATCTTTGCTTTTTGCTCCTCTTAATAGAATTTACACATACTGTGGAATCCTTTACGTTTAAGATACTTCCATTTTTGTCTTTCATAACTATTAGAATGAATTTGAGTGCTCTATTAGTTTAACAGAATTTTCCTACTGGTTTCACTACCTAATGTATACTTGCAGATATACAACGTTCGAATTTTTTTTTTAATTTTTTTCCCCACAGTATCTACGCTAATGTAATGCTGAATCAAGCTACTTGCATGAAAAAGTGCACACAAGGCAAGAGATTATGGAAATTAGTTGCTATTTGGTCTGTGGGGGCTCACACTGAACCAGATATAGCTCTTCATCACTTCCTGTTTCGCACAACAATTTTTGTAATAGCCATGTCAGGATCAACTTAGCCCAGCCCAGCCAAATATATGGATTAAATCTGGGTCTTTCGAGTCATGCTACAAAAAAAGGTGCAACAATAAACAAGTCCATGTGCATTCTCAATCATAACTATGAGCAGAAGAACCCTCAAGATTCCTCACTTTGGCTTTAAATAACAATTACAAAGGCTTTTAGAATTAAAGCAATACATGACGGGACTTGAAATGTTAACAGTCCCAAGTAACTTGTCAATTGGAATAAGACTGATCCCTAGTCATAAATAAATAATATCTTTCCTAGTTTCACTTCCATGCCAGGATCAATATCTCTTAACATCTTACTTATTTTATTACTGCTTTTGGTTTTCTGGGACTGATTGAAAGTTGCTCAGAGGAAATCTTTAGTTTTGCTTAAGTGTCCGTGACATTTAATCATGACTTCCCTTGCAGTTTAATTCCAACCAGTCAATCAGTTAATCCACTTCAATTGATTCTGTGCTCTCTGTTATTGGCTTGCACTCATTGGGCATCCTCTGGTGTCGACTCAGCTGGGTGGCTTGTGTGAAGCTCCTCTCACACCTCTCGCACCTAGTGAAGGCAAGAGAGAAAATTGAGACCAGGGAGCTGCTCTGGATAGGGGAGGGGAGGGAGGAAGGGCAATGGGCTTTGTCTCATCCGGGCTAATCAGAACAGACATTCAAAAGTGGCTTCAGATCTTACTGGCTCAAGAGGTTTAATTGGTGGCTACTTCCAAGACCCTGATGCCTATGACGGGACAAGGCCCATCTGATTCAGAACAGAGGAATCTGTCAATAAACAGGGGGAGGGTGATTTCTCCAGAGAGGCCTGTCCTGCTATAGCTCTGATCACTGTCAGTTCAAATTGATAAAGAATAAAAAGATTTTTAGGAGTGAGCCATCAAAGAAGCAGCTTGTCTGCAGTTTTCTGCTCTGTAACCCCTAGGAGAAATTGATGACAAATAGAATTTCACCTTCTGCTAATTTAAAATCCACAGTTGCCTACTGGAGGAAAGGAAATCATGAAGCAGTAAGTGTTTAATGCTAGAGCAAGAGAAATCTCTTTGTTTATCTGATCTGACTATGCAGTGGAATTTATTTTAAATAGGCAGAGTTTGTGGTTACTTAATTGTCTGAAAACACCCACGCTATTTGAGAAATCTGGGGGCTGAGCAAGAAATTGTAACAGTTACCAGTGGTTTGCTTCACTGTCTTTTATATCCTCTATTTCTACCCTGCCCACAATCTGTAACAAAAATAATGTGCGAATGACTGAACAAAGTCCTGGATGGGATAGGGTGAGGGTGTTGCCAACATTCCCCTTTCCCTTCTCTGAAAGAGAATCTATTTCATTTAATCTCCCAAATGCTGCACTCTCAATTTGCATTCTGAACACTATATTGGGGGGTTTGATAAGTCACAAATATAGATGCAGCACGTTCTTGTGTGCTTGCTTGAAAAGCCACCTTTGGTTTAATGGTACTGTGTGATGTTTTATCTTAAAAGAAGATTATCATAAAAGCATCATTGCGATGAATTCTTCACCTTCAAAGAAGAAGTGAAGAAAACAAAGCTAATTCACATTCATCTTTCCCTCTTCGTTGATATGAATGACAGAAAGTGAAGTGTCACGGATCTGCTTACGAAAAAAAAAAAGAGAAGAAGCCTAACATATGCATAACTATGTAATTTTCTTAACATTAGTAATTTTTAGTAAGAAAGTTCTCGGTCAGGAACATTTAGCACAGAGATTACAACGTCATTTATCCAAGCTACTGTACCAATCTAAAATGTCAAAACTTTAAAGCTGTTATTCTTTCATTGTGTTTCATAGAATATTTTTAGCAGCCTGTTCCACTGTTAAAAACTACACTGTGATCTTGACAAATGTAAAATGTCAGCTTTAATGTATCAGACCTATCAGCTCAATGGAAATAACTCAGAAGTATTGATTACTTAATGATTTTTGGGGTATTCATTAACATCCTTGTGTAGATCATCCACTCTCCAGAGCTCCTGAAGTGCTGATGACACATTAGTGTACTGCTGATTGTTTATTAGAAAACTGATTAGGTACTGGATTAGTGTGTAAAAATATACTACCTTTCATTGCTTTACAAACTTGCAAATTATTGTATAATTTTTATATACATATATATCTCTCACAGAGGCACTGGGATCAATTTCAAGGCAGTGGGTTACCTTAGTCTGTATGAGGTATTGCCATCTACTTGAACTTGATAGTTTTGTCATTTTGTTGTCTACAAAGACAAGTGCTTTGCTTACAGAGTAATCGGAGGCTTGGATCCTTGCCTAACCAAGCTGTAGGTAGTACAGCTGCAAAATAAGCTACAAAATCAGATGGAGCATCACCTGACTTCTATGTGCCTGTCAAAGTAAATGCATTTGCTCAGCACCTTGTATTGCTCTCGAAAACATAAAGCATAAAACTCTAATCCTTAAAAAAAGGAAATTCCTGTCCTTAATCCACGAGCTCCTTCTGCTGCAGGAGTGCTCTGACTTCCCAGTTACAGGCAGCTCTGATACACTTTCATACAAACACAGAAAAGAACGATGATTAAGAGAGACCAGAAAAGAATAAATCACATGCTACAAGTATCTGCCCTTTGGACAGGAGGAATATGGGTGCCAATTGTCTGCACTGCACAAGCCTTGGAGAAAATCAGACAAAAGCCTTTGGCAAGCCCCTTGACATTCTCACATGCCCAAGAGACTTTCAGACAGTATTCAAGGTGTGTAATATTTTCTATGCACTTGCAAAGGGTGTGTATTTTTTTTTTCAGGACTATAGTTTTGGATATATGAGTACCTGAGCTCCTGAGGCAGGAGCCTGTATTATTATTAGGCTGCCAAGTCCTCCTTTCAATGGCATCCTGAAAAGTTGTTGCTGGATACAAACTGGTAGGAAAGGTGAAGATAACAGTGTCACAGCAGTCAGCATATCTATTTACTAGTAGGTAGAAATGGGAGGAAAAGCAGGAGTATTTTTTCTATTTAATTATGATGTACTCTTTCTCTCTATCAACCATCCTTTCCCAGCACATCACGGCAGAATAACTACAGCCATGATCTATTTCTATGAGACCGGAGTGAATATGTGCGTGCATGATTTTGTGTGTATGTTTCTACGCTACAAGCCACTCATGTTTAATGCTGTGTTGGAAGATTGAGTAGTGGCCAAGATAGTCAGAAGGGAGAAAGAGTCCAGCTCTCTTGTGACCACAGTCTAAGTAACTATAGGGCTGAGCCCAACTCTGGCTTTAGATGAACACCAAATTTTTGGTAAAGCCTCGAGTGTAGATGCGAGTGTTGACAACAGTAATATTTACACAGGGAGAGACCACCTAGTTTCACTTAAGCCATATGGTGGCATTTGAGAGTAATTTGAACAGCCCCTAATACAATATAGAACCAAAAAATCTTGTAACTTCTCACACAATTGTAAGTCATCAGTGAAAACTAGATCCATGTTATTTATTTTCTTTTCAAGGTGAGTGAGCCTTCATTCTACCATAAGGTTTTTCTATGTGTTTGGGAGGAGGTGGTAAACAGAATGGTTCTTAAATTCACTAACAACAAAAAGATCAGAGGCATTTGCATATTCCTAAGGTAACAGGCTTTCTGAATTTGGTTAGACAGCCCTCAGTGTCACTGAATAGTGTATTTTCCTCACAGTGCTTTCAAAACACTGACATTGTGGGTTATATACAGGGCTAACTCTTTAATACCAGGTGTTTGCATAACATATCTGATGCTGCAGGATAGTCCTTTAGCTATTCTGATGAAATGGAAGAGACTGGAGGGGAAGAATTTAAGAAACAGAGGCTGGACAATAATTTTATTTTTTCTCCTACCTTTTTAATTTCCTTAAAAGCTTTGTTTCCAGAATCACAGCTATAGTGGAGACTGAAGTAAGATAAGAATACTCAAGAACTTTGCAGTGGTGAGGCTAACTTGATAGGTTGTGATGAAATGAAAACAAATCCCTACCAACCGGACCTGTAGTCCAGGAAATGCAGCTAAAGGTTTAACTACAGATAACCTTATTTAGCATTGTTATCTGTAATGAAAAGCAAATAGAAAAGTCTTCTACCATGCATCCAAAATTACCTACTGCTTACAAAGAAAGTGCCTTCTTACAGAAAAACCTTTTGAACCAACACAAACTTCCCCTTAAAGAGCTACTAATTTAAAATATTTTAAAATACTGTTACACTATATTCACTGTTTTTAAAACCTTCTGAAAATATTCATACATAGACTAAATGTTTGGTATGTTTAACACTGCCTGCAATGCACACTTAAAATCCCTTTGAGAACAAACATATAAGTCCTAAATTGAATGATCAAGAGACAGGAATCTTGTTTGTCCCTTTTGTGATTCCTGCTCACAAGAAGTTTTTTTCCAAATCTTACTTAATACTAGGGCTTAGCCCCTCCTTTTCAAAGGAAAATCTAAATGGTGATGAGAATGAGCTCATTCAAGATGAGCTACAGCTACCTCTTTTTCCTCTAGCAGAGAGAGAGGGTGGATCAATTTCTTCATTAGTCCCTTCCCCCAAAAATGCGAGCAGCCCTGCATGGGAGGCAAATCTGCTTTCAAGACGAGGGCAGACATGTCCCATTATCTGACTAGCAGGATTGGGAAGATCTGAAACTCTAGTTTTACTGTCATGTGAAAATACTAGTTGGCTGACTGCAAATTCTTCAGCAAATCCTCCAGAGGGAAACTGGCTCTATTTTTTCTTGAATTTAAGGAAGAAACTAAACTATAATATTACAAGGATGAAATTAAGCCATACATCCTAAAGAACCTATACAAAGCAAGGCATTTTTTGTTGCACTGCACCTTTAAGAATGTGCAATTTCATCCTGGAGTACTAAAATACTTCACTATAAGCAGAGCTAACAAACAAATCCTAGACTACTGGATAACTAGTACATACATTAAACCTCTTCACAAACAAAATTGTACTGTTGTCAAGATCATTTTAGGAAAAGGTTAAAAAATTACTAAGCCATAGAGGAAAAATGACTGTAAATGGGACAAAACAGCAGATCTATTGGAAACATGACAAAAACAGAATGTTAAGGAAAAAATTAAGTGGGGTCAACAAGGTTACACATAAGTAACACCTTAATATTAAAAGAAATCTATTTACCGTTTTGACCTGGAAAACCTCTTCCATTAATTACTAAAATCTATTTACACAGCAACTAGATAAAATCAATCTGATTGCTTGCACTATTTTTGGCTCACTTTCTATGGGCTCCAACAGAGCATCTCTGAGAAGCCATGCTTGGAGTTTCCATGTTTGAACCATCTACAAAAGTATCCTAGCCATGATTTCTGGTATGCAAGCTCTTCTGTACTGGGTATGGAGTATTTGGTTCCTAGCACTGTCCCCTTGGCCCCAACAGAGACATGTATGGAGGCCATGCTTCCTTTCAACCATATAAGGAGTCTAAGCATCTCTACTGGTATCTCTACTGAACTTGTTATGAGGGGTTCTGACAGGCCCCATGGCTGAGCTTACTTACATTAACCAGATCAAGAGCACAGTAGGGTAAAAGTAGAAAAGAAAGACAAATAGAGAAAAGCAGACAGTCTTTACAGAATAGTAAGAGGCACACACCTTCTTCTGTACCTACCCCTATTCCTCCTAGGAGCACTTGGTAGTTTCCGAAAGAAGTGATATCAATACATCTTACATTGGTATCAACACATTATTTTTCTCTTAAAAGTGGAATAAAGTTCCAGGTACAATATCATAAAATTAGTGCCTGTCAGTTCAGCAAAGATACAGACACAAATATGGAAAAGCTGTATTCCACCTTGGAAAACACCTCCTGTTAGGTAAGCAGAGTCTTGCCAAACAGGAAGTAAAATCCACTTGAATCAGCTGTGCTATGGCCAGAGGTAAAAATAGAGGCACAATGTCTGTGATTTGGGTGTGTGCTTGGCTTTAATTTCAGTAAACAGAAACTGGCAAAATAAGCAATGTCTGTTTAATTTGAAACCACCTTGAACCAGTGACTTCTCTTTTTATTTTGTATTGTGGTCAGCTGAACACTATAAATTTATTATTGTTTTTATCGAGCTTATGACTCAAGTCCATGCCACAGCATTTTCTATGCTGTGATTCCTTCCCTATTTTTTACAAGATAGACACTAACTTTTGTGAAACTCCATCTAAGCATAAAAACATCAAAGAACCACTCAGTGTCCTTACAGCACAGTCTATTCCACCCTTGAGTGTATTTTCAGCTCTGACTGTCTGGCAGCAGCTTGTCATTTAATTTAAGAAATCAAGTTCCCATGAGAGGACAGAAAATTGTCCAGGGCTTGCAGAAGCACCCCAAACCTGAGTTAATTCTGGTTTTAGCTACAGCACCAACAGATTTGTGTGGTGGTCTGACCAAGGCTTGATCTGGGAGCAAGTATGGCTTGGTAATGCCAGTGAAATGGCTGGCAAATGCTATTGGATTCAGGAACTTACTTGAAGGGCTTTTCCCCCGTGTGTGTCCGGATGTGGTTGTTGAGTGTTGTGGCACCAGCAAAGGCACGACCACAGTAGCCACATTTGAAAGGCCTGTCGCTGGAGTGTGTAACTACGTGGTTCCTTAGTTCTGATGGCTGGGAGAAAGACTGGGAGCAGTGACCACACTGATAGGGCCTGCAATGGGAAAGAGAAACAGCAGGTCAGGAATGCTTTATTTTGCCTCAAATATATGGGCAGGACCATCTGCTCTTCCTAGTGATTTCCAGAGAGAACTGCACATGTACTTCTCTGGGGCATTTTTGGGAGGCACATACTCAAAACCTCATGAGTTCTTCTTTAGCAAATGTGAAATGCCTGTACATTAATTTACTGAGAGACTATATAGCATTATGCCACACAAAACATAAATCAGCAAGCTACTGAGCCTGCACAACACATTATATGCCTGCCTTATTTCTCCCAAGTTCAATGCGGTACTCCTTAGTCACAAAAAACCTCCCACATAAGAGCTAAGCAACTGACAGAATCCTTTATCTGTTGGCCACCATCTTACCTAGAAAGGCATATATGGTCGTTATGCCTCTATCTGTGAATGTCTGCAAATAAATACTTCATATTGCTTTGAAGGGATCTCTTTTTTAACATCACTTTTTGCAGTGAGGGCTACTGGAAAAAACAACCACTATATTACAAACACCTTTCTGTTTTCTTACTGCTATCCAAAATATTTGCACTTCCTTAGCATATTTCTCCTTTTTTTTCTGATCTTCAAATGAAACACAGAACTTTAGCTTTCAACACCACACTTTGTTAAAAAAAAAAACATAGCAAATAAACAAAACTAACTGATATGTGACAAATTCAGAATCATAATAGATTGTAAGAACAAAAAGAAAAGGATACAAGACAGGAACATGAACAGGGAATTCAAATACCATTGTTAACTAAAATAAAATGTGAAGAAATAATACCCAACAAGATGGGGGCTTTTTCTTTTCATATTTGGTTGCACATTATGAATGAGTGCTACATGCTCATCAGAAATTCTATTATTAAAATTAAGAATTTTTCTGGATGGATATTAATGATTTTTGCCCTGCAAAACACTTTATGGCAGAGCTCTTGTTATCTACAATTTTAGAGCAAGTTGGCCAACACCAAATTAATTACTCTATCTTTAATAAATGTGCATGTTTAAATAGCTGCAAACTAAAAGTAAAGAGGAGATGATGGTGACCAAGCAAGTATAATTCAGTTAAGTGCAAAATAAAGTCAACCATCTCATTTATCAAGTGAACTGCTTAATTGTGGCTACTTGCATCACTGAACACAAATACTATTATTTTATAGTGCTCCAGAGATCTGAACCTTGATTGTGGAATTTTTAACTTGATTAATAGCTCAGTATTGGTCAATAACTCAATAGATTACAATTTTAATTACTTGCATTTGAAAATCTGACTGGTCACCAAGAAGTTTGAAAGAAATAGATTAAAGCTGTGGTAAGGTTAGTTAACCTACATTGTATGTTCCCTAAGAACTTACATGACTATAGGTAAAATAACATCTTAAGGAAAAAAAAAATCATTATCTATGTCTTTGTGGACGACAAGTAGTAATGTGCTCATCTTCTTCTTTGAAATGCATTAATTTGCACAAAAAATATTTACCAAACCTGACATCAAAATACAGGTGCTGGCAAAACTTATTTGTAAATGTAAAATTATATGTTAGAATGTTTTTCAAATCAAAGACTTTTAAGCAAAAAGAGCACATTAAGATATTCTGTATCCAAGGAACATTGATTTTTTTTAAAAAGCAAAGGGACCATTAACGTCTATTAGCCTCTGGTTATCTATTTTTACAGCTAACACAATAGATGATGCAACATTGCATTATGCCAATTAATCTTTTATTTTTTTAACAGTCATTGTGATTAATTTCATACTGTGAAAAGTCACACCATAACTTGCCTTATAAATAGTCAAAATTCCAAATCAGATATACCAGAGCATTGTGATGCCAGTAAAATGTTCTTACCCCCTATACTGGTTCAAAGCAAAATTCTTGTTTATAAAGGATATTAAAATTTGAACTCAGAATATATTTCACTGGTTGATGCCCAAGAAAAAGAGCCCCATAAAAAAAACACCTATTGTTCGATCACTTTGCCTTTATTTTTTCCATTCATCCATATCTGCAAGAGAAACTGTTAAAGAAATTACTCTTTTTACAGGAGATGAATTTTCCCTGTTTATACAAAGGAGATTCTGATTAACACTAAAAAGGACAGAATAAGTAATTTTTTCAAGCTGTACATGTCACACTTTAAATGAGGCTAATCTGAAAAATATAGCCCACAAAAACGTTGAAATACTGCAGCAATTTAAAAGTACCATATCTAATTAGCAAATTCCAGATGCAAAAGTGCAAACTTTTGAATGCTATTTTTTCTTAGAGCAAAAGAAGCAATTCAGTAAGTATAAAAGTTACTACTTTGTTCTCTTGCAACAACTTCAAAGTGTTCAAAATTTTTTCTTGGCAGAAAATAAAATCGATACAACTTAAAAAAAATTTGGTGCAGAAGAACTGAACAACAGAAATGCTCAGTTCAGTGAGTACATTGACACGGGCAGAGAAGGGCTGGAATTATGGCAGTGACCCCTTTACAGCTGATGTTCACAGACAAAAGGACCAGGGACATAGTGAGAAAACCATTGGTCTTCAGAAACTGTAATTTCAAAGATATATTGCTGGACTGAATACAGTTGCAGCTGCCCAAAAATAGCAGTTAATTTACGCTTGCTTAGTGTACCTTCTTCAGGTTTAAGGCATTCATGTGAATAGAAGCACATTCATGCTTCTATAAGTGTCACGGTTCAGATGTGTGTAACAGCCCAGATTTCATCTTGTCCATAAAATCAACATTTACACAATTGATGTCAGTCACTTCCTACGTGAAAGCCTATATAATTAAAATTTTCCTTGAATGGGCAGATTTGCAAGCAAGAAAACAAATCAGTTGGATGTAACACGTGTACAAGGGCCCCAGAGTACCTGGTATCTGGAAAATGTTTTTTTCTGCAAATGTTTGTTCCCCAGCAACAACAAAATTTTTAAGTATACATCACTGTATTTATTACAAAGCCCTTACAGGCCCTTCCAGATGTAAATCAAGTCTAATCAAAATCTTCTAAGTAACATCTAAGAAATGCTAATCTGATGTATAGCAATGTGTGAATGAGTATGATGTGCTGATAGCCATCAAAAGCAGTTCAAATGCTTTTCATTGAATACCTATCTACGTGTTTTTCTAGTTCACTGTCTTCCTGTTGGTGCCTAAAGGAAGAAAAGTTGCTTACCTAGAAGGCCACTGTCTGTCAGAAAATCCCCATGTACTGTCAGCTATCCAGCTCTATTAACATGTAGAGTCTGCCAGCTTTTTCTAGAGACTCTAATTTTACTCTAATATAGCCCCTGACTATATGACTCACAGGCCATGTAGAAGGGAATTCAGATGAGAGCAACTGTAATAGAATAGCCTTAGAAAAATGAAAATGGGCCACATTTAAATGCGGACAATAACAGCTTTCAGATACAGGCCTTTGCACAAGAGACAGCTCTAAGAGCAGCTGCAGAGGAGTTAGGTCACAGCTGTCCTAATGGAAAGTTGCTTTGGAGGAATGCCTTCTTCTAGCAAGTGAACTAACAGGCTGAAGAGCAAAGTAATACCTAAGAATACTGCAAGCTCACACAGAGAAGCATCCCTAGCATCAGGATGACCACAGGTGGACATCGTTCACGACCTCTGGATTCTGCATCTGCAGTTCCTGTGGAATTCCTCTTGAGCAGTGTGGCTGCAGGCCCCAGCACTCCAGATACCAAACATAGCTGTGGGGATGGCAGGGCCAGACCTGCTGTGAGTTCTGTCAGTGTCCCATAAATTGTTTACAGAGGAACTTGCAAAAGCAGAGTTGTCAGGGAGAGGTGCTGCTCCATACACCCCTTACTGTTATTAACTATGAGAACTGGGAATTTGGACATCTTTGTGAGCAGATTATGCAAAAACAAACATTAAATTCACCATGATATTTTCTTTAATTCAATAATTTTCCATAACCATCCTAAAAACAGAAACAGGTAACACTTGCTCACAACTTTTTTAGGTCTGCTTTTGGAGATGTCCAAATTAATTAATTGACTTGTGGAGTTCATCAAGGTCAAAGACAAAGATCCTTTAAAGAATAAGACAACCATGAAACGAGCCAAGCCATGATCTTAAACAGAAGTGATCTATCTAAAGTCCTCTTTTTAAAAAAATCTCACAATTTAATTTACAGGTGCTCCAGCAAAACGGAAGTTCAGTATCTTTTAAGTTAACAAGAACTGCAAGAATGAAATAACACTCACAATCTATGGACACACTTACAAATTGAGTTTTCCCTCAAACTATCAGCTTAAATACATGTCAACCAATGAGAATACATAGCACGAATGTATGTATTTGAAATGAAAATGTGCCACAAACAGTGCTTGGGAACTGCAGCCACCTGCGTTCTCTCAGCACCAAGGTATCCTTAATGTGGTTATCATAGTGAGAAAGAAGAAAGATGTCATTAAAAGAGACTGCATCACTATCAAAGTGGTTGCTTTTTAAAAAAATAAAATAACTAAAAACAGTTTTGTAAAAATTCTTCACTGTGATCATAAGCTTTTTGTTACTCCTTTCACAAAATTCACAAGATTATTGTGAATTTCTCCAGAAGGATGAAGGAAAAAACAAAACTGAAACCAAAATAAACTCCAAAACTAAATATTTTTCTGACTCTTCCTTCAAGAAACAGATGCTCAAACCACTTTTGTGCGAGTTAGGCTTAGAAAAAGTCTCACAGGCTCAGAAATTCACACAGTTGAAATACTGATGGATTCAAACCTTCATCTCCCACACACAATCCAGCTAATCTTTGAAGAGAAGCTCCACAGATTAGAGGAAACTAAAAATAATCACACCATAAAGGGAGAAATAAATTATAAATAAACCAGTAAATAGTTTAAACTTAAATTTAAAGTAAAATCCCATTTCTTCAATTAAGAACAAACAAGACAGACAAATGTACTAGTTTTCCGTTTTTTTGATTAATAATTTTATTATTTTTTATTATTAAATTATATATCATCTGCCATGGCACAATTTCTTTCTAACTGCCTAACAGAATTAAGTCTATTTTGGCATATTTTAGGATGATTCTCACTCATATGTCTTCTTATGTGTCTTTAACATAATTTATTTTCTTTATTTTCTCCAGTAATCTGCTCTTCCTAAATTTCAGTCCATGAATGGGAACTCTTGTATAGATTCAAAGATGTTTTCCCAGTGCATCATGCTGTAGGCAATCAGTAATGCTGAATAACAAATACAAAGCAAGAAGAGATAGTCTGAAGCAATTTCTTAGAGAAGAAAGGCCCAGCAGCTTCAGGGAAGGCCCATCAAAGACAGAGTGGCTGGTATGTTCACAAATTGCTGACAATAAATAGGGAGTTGTTTATCAGACAGAGGGTGATGCAGATAATATTGAAAAAGTACAAACTCAAGAGCTGCACCCAGTTGCTACTTTAGGCTAGTGTGCAGGTATTTTACACATCACTCCTTAATTTTTATTTCCAAGAAATTTTGTACAACACTTACGGAACTTTTCATTTAGAAAATGCAATATGTTTAAGAAGCCAAAGACAATCCTTTGCCAGCTACTGCATCACTATACAGTTATCTTCTGCTAAGAAGACATAACAGAAAACTGCCTGCTATGAAAGCTCAACCTGTGATGATTTCTTACTAGGGATATGAGAACATAGATCCTTGGGCAGTTGTGATCTGCAGTAACTATAAGTCTTGTCCCTTCAATTCACTGAATGAATTGGAGTGAGCTTAAATAGGATCACATGAACAGAGAAGACCTATTGGGAATTGTTTTTTACAGCGATTATGTTATTGGCACACCCTGCTAGAACAAAGAAGACATTACAAAACTGGCTTCCACAAGGAATTTGCACTCCTTAATGAAAACATAGAAATGTATGCCATTTATCAGTAAACACAAGTTCCACAGAACAGATCACTGCAGCAATTACTCAACAGATAGATGCTATGTATCTTGAAACCTCATTTAGGTTTCGTAGTCTCAGAATAACACAAGAGAAAATGTTTCTTAAGAACAGGATTCACAAAATCCAAAGTGGAAATTAGGCAAATTAGCCAGTATCAATATTTTAAAAAGGTTTTAGGTACTATTATGTTTTGAATCTTCCTGGGAGCCTCTGCGATTCAGCATTTGCGATTCATGTTCTTTCCTTACCTCCTCTCCACCTCAACCCTCCCCAAAACTGTCAAATCCTTTCCCTAACCATATTATTCTCTCTTTGCTCTTGGGTTAGCAACTTGTCTTCTTGTATAGGTATTTTGCTAAGGGTAGCTAGGAGTATTCTTAGCTAGGAATGAAGCTATTCTGTATGGACAAATTAGGTAGGCACAGAAGATAACAATGTAAGATATTGTGAATCAGTAACCTATTAAAAAATGGAGTCTACCTTTAAGGGGAATACTCAAAATCCAGCCTCATTTTCAGGCAATATTTGACAGAAGATACTTAGGGGAAAATAAATAAATTAAAAATTAAAAATCAAATCTGTTGCTTTCAAAATGACAGACATAACAGGAGGAGAGACTTATCCTCATGTCTCTCTGGCAGAATGAATATTTAATTATCCTTCTTGCATTAACTATTTTCTGTAATATGATTCTTTATGAAGTTCAAGTGAAAGAAAGGATGAAATCTAAGACTCACACCTAGTTGGATGAATCACTGAAAAATATACGGACGAACCTCTTCCACACTCCCTGATGTAGCATTTTCTATATGCTTAGGATGCTTTAATTATGGAAATATAAGAGAGCAGTCGATTCAGGACCTACGTTCCACATCATGGCACTTAAATTAGAAGTCATGTCTCACAGCTTCCTTAACATGCCATTTGCTTCTGCTAGAATAAAATTCAGAAAATGCTGAAAGGGCTTGTTTGAATTCTCATTATTATGAATTCTTTAAATTCTATGAGGAATAGCATGGAATCTACTTTGCCCTAGCATGCTAGACATTTCTTCCCAGCAAACTGGATTTATGCTTCAGAATTTCCACACCCAAAGTATATGTGTACACGTAGGTAACCACATACACAAAGAGACATAGACATTCATACAAACATACATACAGACTCACTGTTGACTGCTTTTGGGTAGTGTTCTGATTAAATGTAATTCACAATTATATGCTGCTTTTAGAACAGCCTTCCAGGGATTCAGCTGTTTTGTTTAAATCTTCTTCCCAGCTGAAGAGACAAAAAATGTCCAACCTTTCTTATTGAATTAATTTGATTTTTGTCTTTTGTCCCACCAGCTATAAAATTGTCAAATAAACCAGGTTTGATTCATAAATAATGGTTCCATTATATTTACTGTGCCACCAGTCAGAGTACCTGAAATTTTAATTCACTTGTTCAGCTAAATTTCATCCTCAGTTCACAGCCATAAAATTCTGTATTGACAAACTCTCAAACCAACTTTGACTCTGTGGTATCTAGTCAACATTTTTCTTCTGTGTGGATATTAGTTTATTGAATAAGTGGCATCTGTTTTCCTCAACATCACTAGCGGAGTAGGTATTTCCTTTTGACAGCTTTGCACGATTTATGGGTTTGCATGCACTGAAGAAAAATAGTACTAAGCAAAAAATTCCAATTCATTACCTCTTAGTACTTAATTAAGTTCATACACATTGCACACTATAGGTGAACCCTGAAATGACTGTGACAGCCACTGAGCAGCAAGTTAGATTATCCTTGGAAGACAGAGAGACTTTTAAATATGTTAACCTCATTTTTCCATCTATTATATTAATAAATTTTCTTTCTATTTTGTTGCCTCCAACAGATGTACCAAACTATTCTAAAAGCAAGATTATATCCTTACCTATTTCCCTTTATCTGCACATTTAAGCACAAAACATTTTTACAAATAGTGAAGTCAAGCAATGTTTTTTATCGGCTTACTTCACACAGCTGCAGATGAATTATGTTGTACAGGCTCGTCCTAATAATGGTTTGTTTTTGGAAATGGTAACAGCTTGATAAAAGACGAAAGCAGTAGATCTGGCTATCAGTAGATACAGAAATAAAGAGAGCCTTTACCTGTCAGGGTTCTGCGTACACACATGCATCTGTAAGAGGATCCGCTGGGTGAAAGTCTTAAAGCATTGCCCACATTTCCAAAGATGCCAGTCACTGAACTCAGAATTTAGTTGGCTTGTTGAAGTAGGGCTTGCAAGAACTCGTTGGTTTTTGACACTGATCTGGTTAAATCCAGACTCGATGGACCCAGACTTATCCAGGAGAGAGAAATTTCTGCTACACGGAGTCTGTGGAAATACTATGGATCGCTGTGGAGTGGCAGAGGATAGTTTGCTACTTTTATTAAATGGCTGTAGAGTGTCTTGTCTGGACATGGCTTCCATTACAGTCGACGGGACATTCACTGGGAGAAAACAAGAAAAGTAACTAAGATACTTTTTATGTCTTTGTAACACTAATGCAGCATTGGGAAACACCAAAAAAATACCAACATCCATTTCTTAACACTAGAATTTAACAACTTTATTTACCAATGCACGGAAAAAATGGACTAGATTGAGACAGTGATTTGTAATAATGATGCTGATTCTGTGACACTGAAATGAAAACTCATGAAAAAGAGTATCTGAAAGGACTCAGAGAAGCCTGACTAATGTATTTTTATTGCTCAGTGTGATTGTCATCTGAAAGAAAACACATAGCGTGGCTCTTCATGTTGAAGTCAGCATGTCAATTTCTATGTCACAGCATAAACTTTGCTCAGACACTCCTTGAGATACAACACAGATTTCATACCCACGGCATCAACAGTTCCCTTATCTTCTTAAAGGGCAGCCACTATTTTATGATTACATCTTACAAATAGTCATGCAGCCAATACGTTACAAAGCCTGTGCACTGTGATTCGTATGATTAGGGCTAACAGCACCTGGATGTCCACAATACCTTTGTGCATCAATCCCCATCTACAAAATAGGAATAAAAATTGCCTCATAAAGCCCCATGAAGATCTATGGCCTATGAGGCATACAGATAATCCAGCAACAAGGGCAACATGCTGTTCTCACAAAGAAGTAATTAAGTGCTGAATTTGGATGTTGCTTGCTAAGGATGGCAGGAGGTCAAACGTATATGACAGTTGAGCAGCTGCCTCACTCCTCCTGCCTCATGCAGTGAATGAAGCAAGGATTCTATGGAAAAATGGAGTCAGCTAATGCAAAATTGTACCACAAAGCATGATTTAGGCAAACTGGGCATAGCAGAAATTATCAGAAATTATTAGAAAGCATAATTTCTAATTTGGGCACATTCAAACTCATTAAATAATATTTTAATGGAGATTTAAAAATTAAATACGTTTTATACATATGTTAAACTTTACATGTATTCACTCAGTTACTGTCACAAAGTGTTTATATGTACATATCATATACATGCACTAAGCACATAGGTGATTAAAAACTACAGCTCTATTTAGGTAAGAGATGATAATAGATTTCAAAGAAAATATATGACAAATTTCAGTTGTGAACTGGAATCA
Organism: Turnix velox; assembly: GCA_013400935.1. Classification (NCBI taxonomy): domain Eukaryota; kingdom Metazoa; phylum Chordata; class Aves; order Charadriiformes; family Turnicidae; genus Turnix; species Turnix velox. Next base: position 62,288 of record VZTY01030593.1, on the reverse strand, counting down.
TCCAACATTATTTAAAAAACATTAAAAATGTAATGAAAACTAATGTTTTGGTAATACTTGAAATAATGCCAAATACTTCACCAAGTTACACTGTAATATCTTTCACCAAACATAATAATTTCAATATTATTACATGCTATTTAATTTACTTAAGTTGATGCACTTCTTAAGCTTCTATGTACTGGAGTAGTTGAGGACCTGATTTCTAACCCATGAGGCTATCTATCTCAAGTTTCCAGTCATGTATTACATCCTTGGTGTCTCTCTTCAGTAGAAGGGGCAATTTGTGTAGATTCATTTTGCCCTCACATTCCCCTACATGAAGTAATTTTTTTAATAAAAAATTAAATTGTATTCCCTGAAGTTTCCAGAAGCAATAAGATCAGACTATTAAAGACCTAAGGAATATATGCAAATTTCTACTGGGTATATACACTCTGGGGAGAAAATAAGCAGGAGGTCTACTTTGAGGGAATAAGTGGCTCTAAAGTCACATACCCACTTGCACCTGGCTCTATGCTCAGTGAAGAATTCCATCTACTCGAGTTAGTTTCCCTGTGGATGAAACTCTGGGTTCTCTCACAGCAAAACAGCAAGGGACAATATTTAGAGATTTCACATAAAGGTTTTGTAAGCTTCAGCTCATAAAAGAAAAAAAAATATTTCTATATTGTACACTGCAGAGCATGAGTTTTATCAGCAAACATTACTGCCAGTAATTAAATTTCTTTTTAACTTTTCACAAACCCAACAGATTTAAAAACTCAAGATGAAAAAGGATGTTTATTTTTGACAGTTTAATCCCTGCTATCGTGCTGTTTTATTGCTGCATAGGTCAGTATTAAAGTTGCTATGAGACATGAGTTCATCCTAGTGCTGTTGTTTAAGTATCCTAGTACTTAACTAAAAAACCCACATCTTACATGCAATTAATTAAGCATGGCCAGCCACAGAGATACTGTAGACCAGTCAATTTGCCATAAATTATTTGCTTCCTCTATCATAGAGATACTATTAGATGGGAAAACGAAAGATAGGTTTCTAATCAAGTCCCACACACATCCAGAGTGAAACTGAACGGTGTACTTGGATCACCCATTCCTATTATGGATAATGGGATTCAGCACAAGATTGCACTGGGTCTGTGTTATAAGTAACTTGATTAATTTTATGGCAATTACAAGCAAAATAAAAATAGAACACTGAAAAGGAGTAGAAGAATGGATGGAAAATGCAAAGGCCAGCGTGGAATGGAAGGTCATGGCCTTTTCAAGATATTTTAGAAAACCTGGCTTTTACCATTTAACCACCAAGATCTCATCTCTATGATCAGTCAGACAAAAAATTTCTGGACATACTTAGGGATAACAGAATGAAGAATCACTAATGCAGGCCTCATGGAACCATGATGCATTACTGTTTTGGCCAGACAATCTCATGTGATAGGTCTGATAACAATGGAGAGGGCCAAGCAAATTAGTTAAGAATAGACCAAGAGTTAATCACTTACAAAGAAGCTGTGATTTTGCACACCACCACACTATATAAGGCTGCCATGATGGGAAATCTGCTGTTTAACTGCACACATGCACATTTCCAAAAACGTCTGTTTATTTAGGCAACCATATTACGATCTTGCAGAGCTTACATGTATCAAGTTCAGAGTTATATGCTGTACAAATCAAGCTTACCTTTAATATATAAATAATTTCATTTAATATGTCTTTAAATAATCAAAGATTATTAGCTATGAAGCAAGAATTCTGGATTACAGAGGCAAAAATCCAAGGAAGAACTTACAATTTTCATCTTGTGCAATGCACTGGAGAGGGATTCCAAAGAAAGATGTGTAGCTGTCATTGTACCACACCAACAGCTCAGTGCCCCTGGGGATATCTATACAAGCTCGGTAGAATATATTTGACCTGATGAAGAGAAGTGAAAAAAATTAAAAGTCTTAATTTAGGAATAGATCGTTATCTTTATGTCATACATAATCACAGCAGATATCCCTTGTTTTGGAAACATTTATGCAGATAATGGAGTAACTTACTGATTATTTTAAAAACAAATCTATCCACGGGAGAAGACTTTGTTCCTGTAGCACAGGGGAACAAAGAGCTTACAAGCACTTTGAACCTAGCATATTTTAAACCCTAAGGGATTTTTTAAAAGCATCTAGGTTTTATGGAAAGACTGACATTTTCTTGCAATATCCCTTTGAAAGTGATTTAGATGTGCTGCATTTTGCTAACACAGTACGAGCATTACAGGGGTGCATACAGCTCAATAAGTTTAAAATAGGTTTGCATTAGTCATCTAAGCTAAAGTTAGCATATTTTAGGGGTAAATAGATAAAAATCCTTTCATTTGAATAAGTGCTTTTAGCGAGAGGTCTGAACTAGTGTGATGTGGCCTTTCATCACAGCAATACACTCCCAAAAGTCAGAGATCTTGGATTTTTGCATAGAGGGAGATTAAGAAATACAAACATAAAACCACAAACATAAAACCACAAAAATCTTCCCCTGTATGGAACATGACAGTAATGTTGATAACCCTACAGTAACGATAAATTATTGATACCCTAAGTGCGAAACAGCATTCTATTGAAAAACATTGTGGATTTTCCTCAAACACTGACCTGAGAGTTTGGGGTGGAGGAAGAAGGGTGTGATAGGACACCAAAATATCCTAGAGCTTCTACTGTAAAAAAAACCCCAAGTCTTATCCTGACCTCACACTGATGTAAATAGCTTCTACAGTTAACATATTTGCAAAGAGGAAAAAACATGTAAGATTAGAATCAGGCACAAGATAAAACTGAAACATTATCAGTATTAGGGGTTTTTCCCTTAGGCATCCTACAGAACTGTAAAATCCACTCCTGTGAGATGGATGGAAATTCAATATATGCAAGAAGAACCATCCACTCCTGCTGAAGGATTACATACCAAAATTATACAGTCAAAGCACCAAGAAATGACCATTTTTTATAGCAGCTCATGTAAGGCAGAAAAACATCTATAGGCCAAAAAAAATGTTGGGCCTCAACTGGTTTTCTGAGTGAAGAATTACTACAAACATTAGCCTGAAGCTCAAGATAAAAGTGTTTAGGGTTTGTAAGCCTTAAATTTAGACTTTCTGTAAAGAATTGGCTTTAGCGATGCAATTTGTTCCTTGTATAACACTGCAGACATAAGGAGAATCCTTTACCACATTTTTCATGGCAGTGAGATATGCACTTGTCAACATATTTTGTCACCGCAAAGTGGCTCTTGGCAACAGGATCATAAAGATCAATAAAAAAGTGCAGATTCTCAATATTTTACTAGAAGCTGCAAAAATTTCATTTATCTTGTTATTTTCCTCACTTACTGCCACCCTGTCTCAGGAGGGCACTGCTAGCTAAGCACAACCATTTTCCTGCCTTTCTATGAATACCTGACAAAAACTCTCCCCTTTGTGTCTCCCCCATCCTCCTGCTCTCCTCTTCTCCCCCTCTTTCTTTCTGGAGCTGTACATTTCATTAATTCTTTCCACTGTTACATAAAAATGAAAATTGGAGCCACACTATAAATTATCAGCATTTCCTAACTTGAGAAAAATTGAGTCTACTTTGTACTTCACCCTTGTAACATTTCATCTCTCAGTTTGGCTTCCCTTAACATAAACACAGCAGCCCAGCAAATGAATGTGCTAAAACCAAATGACACACTTTGCCGCTGAAAGAGCAGAACTGTTTTTGAGCAATGGGTGGTCTGTGAGGCTTGGAGAAGGCAAAGAAAAAAAAGTGTAAGCATACACCGTCCCTTACAAGTGTGCAGAGCTTCCAAAACTCGCAGAAAATCTCTGCATGCTGAAGTACATCAAAGGGATTTTTCCCTTTTTGGATAATATTTCCTTTGCTGACACATATTTAGTATTATGGTTGGATGACTCATAAAGATAGCTTCATGGAGTCCCAACGCAGTTGAAGCAGAACACATGCCAACAAACATTATTGTCAGCCTCCAAATAAAAACAAAACGTTCAGCTAAGGGTCAATCAATCAAGAGCACTTTGAAGAAAATTCCATTTAGATATTACAAATCATAACAGAATGAATTTAAACCAGCTGACTTTCTGTGAGGAGGACATCCATGTACAATAAAAATTAGGCTGGTTTTTCAGAGTCCAACTTTTCTATTTTCTTACACTTGGATGCAGTCACTGGTGATGGATGCCAGTTTCTTAAATTGTGTTTTTGTAGTTCATTTTATAAAGATCTGAAGTAATCAAAAACAGATCAACAGAGGGAATTCTAAGTAAAAGCTACACCATGAAAGGAGAGTTGTAAAATACACTTAATATTGACAGACGTGTAATGACTTTCTCATGCTCACTTTTCATTTAGGTTTGTCGTCTATATAAATATATATACACACATCTTTTTTTCTTATTTTTAGAAATACATATATATATTCATGTGTACACACCACTGGACTGAAAAATAGTTCACAAGATACCCGCAAAAATACTCTTTCAACTTACCAATCTTTAATCATTATCCACAGTGTTTGTTTAAAATCTGACAGTATCTAGCTATAAACATCGTATATTTACAGGTATAATAAAAGATTGGTAATGTATAAATAGAATTGGTTTTTTTTAACTGTGGCATTATTTAGTCAACTGGACAGAGAATAAAAAAGCTGAAAATGCAATTGAACAATTTTACCATTGTTAAATTGGAACCTGATGGGAGAATCAAACTTTATAAACATTTCATTTTAGCTTGCTTTTGTACATTTTATTTTTAATTTTAAAGGCACTTAAAATAAGATTAAGACTCTTCGTAGTAGAAAAAAGAATACTAGCCAAACTCAGGATTGCTCACTACAACTGGCAAGCCCAAGGCTTTCTTTGATGTGCTTCCTATCATGTTTAATAAGGCCAAGCAGTTGCTTCTGATTCTGAGGCAAAAGGTTTATTTATAGCTGAGATAATTTATTTATGTAATGCATTGTCTGGGTTTTCTGGATCCACTTGCAAGTACAAAATAATGTGAATCTTAATTTCTTTAGGTTTTTCCACAAATTTTGACCTTCCCTGGCCAGTGACACATGAGGCACAAGCACCAGTAATCTTGGCTGGAAGCGCACTCAACACACGAACTTTAGCTGTATATTTGTCTTAGGATTAACTCTCCAGAAGCTTTTGGGTTCAAAACTTCTGCCATTTTCCATCTTCCTCTATCCTCTAGCCCACATGTCTTTATTAAGGGTGGAAGTTTGCTTCTGTGGGCTTGCTTCTGAACAAATTATTTGCAAATGTGTACTGTGGAGGCACATGAGAGACACAGGGCTACCTGAGTTCCCAGCAGCACCTGGATCTGAAGATATAGCATGCTTACAACAATGGTCTGGGCTCAGAACAGCCAATCCTCACCACACTGCAGTTTTTCTACTGAGCTGAACAAACATTCACGAAAGCCCTGCTACTATGTCTTTGCAATAAAAAACAATAGTTCTGGTGACAGAATCTGACTTCTCACAAAAAATATTTTCATTTTGCTGCACTGAGTAAATCAAAATGTACTTTACCTGTACTGAACCACTGTTAAGTTCTGCTCCCCGCAGTGCCTTGCACATCGGATATACCTCATCCAGCTTGACTTACTGGGTTCTCCGCCATCAATAAAGTGCTGCAGCGTCCCATCTTGGTCATATATCTGGGGGAGATGTCGCAAGGTCAAGTGCTTAGAAAAAAATCATCAGCAATCATTTTCAGTGCTTTCCTGATGTCTCTCTGTGCCTCTTCCAAGAATTTATTGTCATAACATTTGTTACTGCATACTGATGCACTTAGAAATCTATTCAGAACAGCAGAAAAGTATTTTGGGGGATGCAAGTTTATCATGTTTCTCTTATCAAGCCAATCTTTTTGTATTAAACATATTTGTGGTGTTTCAAGGATGTGACTATGTTTCCCAAAGAATATTTAACCTATGTTGACAAGCTTGCTTTAACTAATGAACTGCCAGATAAACAAGAAAATCTGGAGATAAATCCTGCATTGAAATGGCTGGAACATTTGAGCAAGGGGTAGTAGTAACCCCTAAACAACTATCCCTTCCTTCACACCTCAGTTGCAGCAAGATCATGTACTTCCGCTAATTCACATGATACATTAGGGAGCTGTAGGATTCATAATACCAAAACACGTGACACTAGAAGAAAAAAAGACAGTTGAAGATGGCTTTAGAAGTTCCTTTGAGACATGCAAATTTTTTGAAGTAGTAAATGATAAATCAGTCCTGAGGGAACAATAGCTTTCCTAAACATGACTTCCCTCCTGAGGACATGAGAGACAGTTAGGGTAATTCTTTTTTTTTTTTTTTTTTTTAAGGCAGTATTATGTTTCTGTTCTGCACCGGGTACTCCCTCTGAAGTGAAATAATAGAATTGCTCTGGAGGATCTGAAATTAAAAGATGCATGTTTCATGCACATCTGCTCTTCTGGCTGTTCAAAATACTTTGTTTAGAAAGTTCTTGTCATTGCAAAAGAATTTTACCTGTATTGCAATTGCTTCATTAAACTTTAGAAATGCATCTGAACAATTAGGTGCTTATCTGAAGCAAACCTGACATTCAGATCTTGCACCCCTCCATGTACATTATCTGCTTTAATAATCTTACTCAAATGAAAGTGTATGAGGCTAAATTTTTCTGTTTTCTTGAAAGCATTGATTCTATTAGCTCAAGAGGAAACACATTTAACACATTGAACTGAATGTTTCTACAGCAAGTAAATTAACAACTTTGCATTTTCATTTCTATATCAAAAGAATAACCTCAAATTATGTGACTGTATTCAGTATTTGATTTATTAGAAGAGTATTTCCTACAATGCATGCAAAAACACACATAAAAATCAGAATCTAGTTCTTTACACTACCACAAGAATCAAAAATTCAGGAGCCAGCTTCACTTTTCCTTTTCACCACGCAGGAAAGTAACCAGGAGCAATACATTCATTGCTAGAGCATGACAGATGGGAAAATCAAGTGTTTACAGAGATCCTTATAATTTGTTCCCAAGTACCCATGACAAGGACCAGGTGGAACTTGGACATATGCTCCTGGATTAGAGAAGTAAGATACTGCCAGGCTCTTCTCAGTGACCTTTAATGATGGGACTCAGGGCAAAGGGTGCAAACTGGAACACAAAGGTTCCACAGAAATACAAGAAAAAGTTTTTTCACTGTGAGGGTGACAGAACATTGGAACTGGGGGAACAGGCTGCCCAGACAGGTTGTGGAGTCTCATTCTCTGGGGACATTCAAAACCTATCTGGATGCATTCCAGTGTGACATGAACTATGTGTTCCTGTTTCAGCAAGGGGATTGGACCAGATCATCTATTGAGGTCCCTTCCAGTCCCTGATATTCTGTGATTCTGTGCACTGAGTAGTGCAATAAAGTCAGAGAAATCAGGATTCTGTAGAGGCAAACCAATACTTCTATACCAGGTATTCAGTTTAGTTCCTGTATATCGTAGCTTCTTGATTATCAATAAGGACCTGTTCTTACGTAAAAACATTAACGTATGTTGAATATACATGCAAAATATGCTAAACAATAAAAATCTGGAAATAGAAAAATTTTACAGCAAATCAGCCTAACAGAAAGATGGAAAAATTAATGACTAACAGTGTTTGGCTGGGACCATTTGCAAAAACTATCTCAACAATCCCAGCACAGCATTTATTATCTATTCGTTTACATGGTGCTTACTAACACGGCAATATATGACAAAAAAGACGACTGTATTGGGTACTGATAGTCATATCCAGACACACAGGGACCTACTCTGAACTTTTTGTACATGGAGAGTCATGAACTGACATGAGAAATTACAACCTGCCATGCAAATGCAGGATTGGATCTTTCTCAGGCCTTTGCTTGAAGAAGGAAGGACTGCCTTATGACTAAGACCAGACATTTTTTACATGCTTCATTCTTGGAAGTATCAATGCACCAGTGACACAATGGTGTCCTTTTGTAGGGGGTTACTGCTGACATTGCATGTCAAGTTGCACAGTCAGAATTTATTACACAACACCCTTAGCCCTTTTCTTACAGGCATGAAAATCCAACTGTTAGGAAGCAGCTTTCCTTAACCTTAGAAGGGAAATAGCAACATGGACAATTTGCTTGTCATATTACATAACACAGGTTAAATTACGAAAAAAATAACTGGTGTTTATTATTACTCACATTATCATTGTGCACAAGTTATCAGTCATTTCACGGCTGCCCAAATCTGGCATCTACAATATAACTGACTGAAGAAACAATCATGAGTGACAAACTATGATCTGCCATTGGAGAGGAAAAACAAACCTGCAGCTCAGGCCATGAACCCAGACACTGCAACAAACTATACAAATGTACCTGTTCATTTGCATCTGTATTATAAATGCATATGCATTTAAAAATTCAGAGTATCGATTTAAATAGTACTGCCAAATTGTGAGATAAAGTGATTTTACAGAAAATCTTTGACTACCTCACCGGATCCCCACATTCATCTAGACTGGCATAAAGCTTAACATATTCTAACAGCCTCCTGGCAAAATAAAATACCATTTCTCCAAATCCATATGGCGATAGCATATGTTCTTTCTATGTGTCTCAATTATAAAAGTTATTGATCTAAAGGGTGAGAAAAAAACAACCAACTATTTTATTTCTCTACTTTTATTACACTTGAAAGTGTTACCTCAGCTGCTTACTGGATCTTTTTCTCTCTTCTGACTCAAAGCTCTTGTTAACTGCTGTTTCTGCTGAATTTTAAATGTATTTTTGCTTTTACTTTAAATGTCTCAATAGTTTAAAGATTTCTTTGTTAAGGTCTGCTCTCATTTTGAGGAGTGCACCTGTCTATGGACACGGACTGGAGTCTGAGGACTGCGCTCAACTTCTCATTTTATATGCTTTTTGCTATTTCTTAATGGTTCCTATGTAAGTAATTAATGTCTTAATAGGATCTGATTGCTTACTGGCAGTTTACTAGCATGTTAACATCAAAACACTCAAGAATGTGAAAGGCATTATTACTCTGTTAATTTACTTCGAATTCAATAAAAAAACAGCACCATTTTCCAAGAAAGTAAGTCTAGTGTCTAACTATCACAATTCAAGCCTTCTCTTTTTAATTTTCTGTATTTCTTTCCTTACAGGTACCCGTTTGAGTAGTAATCAAGACGCAAATACATCAGCCAAGAAAGGCATGAGGTATAGAATGAAATTTCTTACAGGCCATTGATACTTCCCATGATCTATATATGAATTCCAATTTAGAAATATTGGAAAAAGAAGGTATGATGCCAGTGTACTGATACTGGTCAGATTCGTCTTGTAATGGAGTATAAATATAAATTAAATATGAAGGACTGAACTTATTACTTACTGGATTAGTAATAATTTGCAGGCTGTAGATACTGACACAATTACACTGATGGTAGCATCACACAATGACAATAATTATATAATTTCTAAAGTACACAGCATTTTATGTAAATTATGCTCTAAAGTCTAGGAACAACTATTACTAAGTAAAATGAACAGCTGTAACTGGAACATCTGTCACTCTGGCAACATATCAAGTCTAGGTAGGACCATGTAAGATTTAAGTAGCATAACAGATAAGGCAGAATGCTAAAGAGCTTTCTGAGAATTCTCAATTACTTCAGTAGTGACACAGTATTGTTCACATGGATAGATGGGCACAAATGTAATTCCAACACTAAGGACAGTTGTGCCAGTTCCTCATATAGATGCCACCAGCTTTTAGCATTAAGGATCCCGAATATAATGACACAGCTGCAGAGAAAGCCAAGCTATAAAGCAATCAAAAACAATTTCACAAAAGAGATAAGGAGAGCAAAAATGGTTAGCTTATTGGATTTATTTAAATTCTGTTTCTTTCCTTTATTCTCTTTCCATGGTTTGCTAACTGATTGTGCTTTTTGAAATTCAGCCTGAATTCTATTTTTCCATTTAGTCAAACAAAAGAAGTATTGGTATACAATTTCATTGACCTTTCATTTTCCTAGAAGACAGAGGGAGAAAAGACTGGTTCTGAAAGTGTAATTTTAGTTTTCATATATATTTATATTGCAGAAGTAACTATTAGAATTATTTTTTCATGCCACAGAACATAAAAAAAGATCTTGCACAAAGTATGCAAGAATTATTCTTACCATTAGTATAGTTCTCCTTTTTTTTTTTTTGCTGTTTACTGTTATACTCATTGACATTGCACACATAATGTCACAGGATTTTCAAATCACTCAGCATTAGCTTTCTCCTCTCACAAGAAGTTCTACCCTTGACTTCAGGGGGAAAAATCAAGATAGCAAGGAGTACTTTTGATGACTACACACATAAATCATCAGCCATATGTTAAAAACCATGGAAGTACTGCGAACTGCTCAAAATAGGGAGTAAAATGTTGTAGCAGTCTCATGAAATAAACTAACATGCCAGGGATGGTGGCATCCATACATGGTATGTTCTTTCTATAGCTGCAGCAATAGTGGAAGCCTCTTTATTTACTGTTTTGGACATGAAAAATGTCTACACTACTTAGATCTCGCTACTGTGAGACCTTGCTTTTGACTTACCATCACTACAACATCTTATACAGGTGACTGCACCCCAAACAGATGTTGACAACAATGCCAAGATAGTAAATGTTTGATAAGTTCAACTCTTAGTTGAAAGTCTGTGCAATTATGGAAGATTACATTCTGACACTGAGTCTATAAAGCCTACTCTTGACACTAGAGAGAGTATCCATGGTTGACTCCCTTTTTCATAATCAGAAAAACACAATGTCTGGCATCCTAAATTGTGGACTCTGGTTTCCCCCCTGGAGCCCACAGCTCTTCAGCCACTCAGTGTGCCTGCTATGGTTCTTTTTGGGATCCTTCCATCATATGATTATTTCTAGTGAAGAAAACCGTAAGTAAAGTCGAAAACATTTAGGTTTTGATAGTTTGGAGAAGAGCATTCAGTGACATTACTGGTAAAACAAAGCTCTATGGTCATCATAACAAATGACAAGGAAGGTTAGTTCTGCCATAAAGCCAAATAAATAGCAAATGGTCACTTTTCTGAAAAGCTCTGAAACTCACAAAGGTCAGTGCACAGTAAAATTCCATTATTTGACTTGCCTAAGGAAGTGATCATTGAGCAAAATGAAAATGATCTATGGTGTTTGTTATGACATGTATACATTACTTACATGTTAGCATTTCTAACCATGTCAAACTGAAAACAAACTGTACTGTATGCCTAACTTGATAACGTATTTATTTAGATTGGATTCCGTGTAGTACATTGGTGCCCTTTGAGATCAACTCACTGCAAAAGAACTGCATTATCTAGCAAATTTAAGACATTCAGAAGAATGCTGTAGGAACTCAGAGTGGGGAGAACTCACAAAATTGCATATAAGAAGTTCAGGCTGAAAATCAAATTACAACTGGATTTATATTTGGTGATAATAACTGTTTAAAGAACAAATACTTTTAGACTTTAACATTAGGAGTTGGAAATCTGATTTAGAGGAATTTTCAGCCCGTTACACACTAAAATAAAACAGGTACATAGAAGCAATCACATTTTTATACAACACATCTTTCTCCATTCATTCACTACCTTGGTGAACAAGCTTGGCCACTCAACAAACATTTTTAGAACAACCCTTGGTCTCTCCATATATAATAAAACATGAAATAATGAAACTCAGAAGCAAACTGTAATGCATGGAAGTCTCCAAATACAGCCTAACTAAAAAGAAACACCAATGCTGATAGATAATAATAACACTACATAGTCATATCCTTTACAAAGACCACATCTCAAACATTAAAATAATCTGTAAATGATACACTATCTTTTACATTACCTATACAGTAAGTAGGCAAATTATTCTTAGCCAGTATAAAGAAATATCTATTCATCACATTGTGATAACTCTAACTTGGATGCCTAGAAAATATTACTGAATATGTAATAATAAACTCCATACTTAAAACTAGCATGAAAATATAGTAGTATGTATGTCAGCAACCACATTTTATTATAAACAGAAACATTTGGACAGGTTTCCCATTCATCTGTGTGGACACGATTTCAAAAATACGTCAGTTATAAATGCTTCTGATATATTCCACTGAGGCTTTTGAGGCCTGACAAGACTAAAACTGAATTGTTTTGCCACTTAAAATATACTTTCAGCTTCTTTATGGGCAGATATCAGAATTTTAAAAATAAATATGCTACAGATAATTTCTCAACTTGTTGTCTTATGATGAAATAAGAATGTAGATATAGTATGATGAAATAAGAACATAGATAATGAAAGTTAGTCACTACAGTCTTTGTGTGTGTGTGAAATAAATCTATGTCAGCAGGTAGTTAGTTACTTCAAAGTGTTTCTATTTTTTAAATAACTGGATAATATTTTGTTGCCTTGTAGAAAATGCAGTAATTAATTTACAGAATTATTTTTACTTTTGTAACTTTTGTACAGCACGCAAAATTATGCCCATTTCTTTATACCGTGAATTATCATGATTTACAAATTTTTTTTTCTGGACTCTTATGAACTATTAACAGAGTGTACTTCTGAAATAAGAAAGCAAGAAGGAAATATCTGGTTTGCTGTTTAAAATCAGATTAAAATGTTCTCTAACATTTGTTTTCAATAATCTCCCTGTGATGCAACACCCCTGTGAAAATCCACAGAAACATGTCCTGACAGCCAGTGGTCTTTAACTGCTCACACTATTCAAAGCAATTTTCTACAATTAGCCATATCTGATATGGAGTGTACATCCTGCAATATCTGCTTAATGTTTCTTCTCTTTAATCTAACAGGCATCATCTAACAAGTTTTACAAAAAAGTCTACTTGCCAACTAATATTAAAAGCTATTTAGTTTTAATGTTTCTCAAAGGATTATAGCATACGAAGCTCTAAACATTGTTTTGAACTGTCTCTGCTAGGTGAAAGGCTTCATCTCTCACTTAGACCGTGATCCAGCAAACACTTACACACATGTTGTAATCCCATTGATCTCAACAGACTATTTGTGTATGAAATCAAGCATCTGTGTAAGCGGGTGGAGGATTGGGGCTTTATTCCAGAAAGTGTCACAAGTGTAATGCCCTGCTGGTTATGTGGACTTAATTAAATTTTTATTTGTTAAAAAATCAAGTCTCAACAGTTTGTTTTGACACTAACTCATGGAGGTCCTGGAATAGAGAAGAATTTCATGTAACACAAATCAGTGCTACTCAACAACAGGGCAAAGAGGGGAAGCCATAGAACAGAAAAAAATACATGCGAAGTTGAAAATTTGCAGGCAGGCAGACGGGTTTGTAAAAGATCGGTGCCCTAGCACTGATGTAACATGGCCTTCTCAGTGTGTGTTTTTACACTCTTCTGACAGGTCCAGTGATAGAACAGTAAAAGCACTGGACTCCCCTGACAGGTCTAGTGTTAGAGCAGAAAAAGCAGTGGCAACTCAGTCATAGGTCAATCTGTGATAGAGTCATTTTTGCTTGGCATTGGTATTTCCACCCTGCTCACTGCAATGCATCCCCAGGCAGCTCTGGTAGCACAGGACCATGGGGAGACAACAGACTGAAGTTGTTCTCTGCAGACTCATTTATGTGAGACTCAGAGCATGAAGAGAAAAAACACTGTAAATCAGTATCCAAAGAGACCAGGAAAAACAGACTAAAAAGGAAAAAAAATCAGGGAGGTAAGTGATCAAAGCAACAAGCCAAGCAGAGGACTCTCACAACAGCTGGGCTGGTAGACGCGTATCCCAGTATGCATATCAGGGAAGGAGCTACATGAAGGCTGTTAAGGGCCTGATGCTGCAAACTCTCTCCTCCAGGAAATCTTGCTGGATTTATATCAGCAGTAAGGCTCCTAAGATGACATACTGAACCAAGTAATCAAGACAGGGATGGTGCTGTTTATTGCCCCACTGTCTCCGAAAACATGGCTGGCTCCTTTGAAAGGTAACAACAGAGCCCTGTTCCTTTTCTTGCAGCTTCTCAAAACCTTCAGGCATTGCAAAATGACATTAAAAATGGTTGTTCCTTTACAAAGTATTGCAGAGGGATTCTCTGTCATTCATCTGAGATGTTCTTTCAGCCTGTTCCGATACAGTGAATGCAGACACCCAGGTGGGTAAAGAAATAAATCCGAAAAATAGCTAACCACAAACATTATGTGACAGAGGACAGCACCCTAAAGCAGCATGCGCAAAACAAGTTTTGGCAGATTTCATCACTCAGCATCAAGTGAATAAGTACATAGCTCTTAAGGTGACTTGATGATAACTCAGTGACCTCAGAGAAATTACTCAAGACCAAATGAATGGAAATAATTCTGAATTGTCATGGTTCTATTATGTGAGAGGAAGAAAGCTGCAGGGAGAGCAGGGAAAGTCTGTTTTACATGTATGACTTGGGACTAACATTATTACTGGCTAAGAGGGAGGTAACCACATAAGGAGGGAAGAGTTTTTGAAACCCCACTCCTGTTGTTTCTATTAAGCTCAATGGAGCTTTCACAGCTTTGCACAGTAACTGTGTCTATGTGTGAATATTTGTACTTACAGGAAGATAGCAGACTTCAGACCTACAAATTTCAGCCTTGATAGTTAGCGATACTTCCAAACATACCTAAGTATGGCACCTAGAATATATGGCACAGACATCTTTCTGCAAATGAAGCTTGAAGGTTAGGAATTCTGGGGTTTGAGGTGGATTTTATTTGTTTCACTTCAAAGCAGTTGGTGCTTCTCATTCCCTTCTTTACATTTAGGATCTTCTAAAGTTTCCAATACTGTATTCTCCCTAGGCATTTTAATAACTGATTTAGAGAAGTATTTATCTTCCCAAACACAAGACACATTTCTATCTTCCTAGACACACTTTCAATCCTACAGTAAAACCAGAAAAATCCCACTGCAAATTTTAATTTAAAACTGTCACTGAAATCAATGGGTGTTCCTACTTAGACATTTTGGAAACCCATAGGACTGCCTCCTTTTGAGGAAAGTAAAAGCAGCTATAACTTGTTCTTCCAAAGCAACATTTCTTGCCTTCATACAGGGAATTCTATTTCATTTCCCTCTGCCATGAGAGACTAGGATCTTATTTTAAATCAGAGACACTTCAGGGAATTGTGCAATCACTGAGGTTGGAAGGGATCTCTAGAGATCATCTCATCAGTCCACATGACACTGATGACCTCCACCACCTACACTTTGAAATTCCTGCCTCATGGTTCATGGGTGTTCTGAGAGAAAAAAGGAACTGAAAAAAATCCCCTAATTCAGAAATCAATTACATGTGAAAAAAATCCTCTGAAATTAAAGCCTTCCCATGAGTAACCTCACTTTCAAACAATGTCAACAACATTATTCTGTTCTGAAAAAAGGATTGCTGCCTCATGTAACTGTTGGGACCCACCAATAAGGGTTTGGCACTGGATGATGGTGGAAAGCACTATGTTCAAGTTTCTAAACTTAAGTTGCCACTAGTCTTTCTGATGGCCCTGAGTATCCCACTAAGGCTCCAGTGGCATCTCCAGAAGGCAGGCAGACCTCCCTAAGTTCTGTGCCTTACCTGTCAGCTTTCTGTATGTCATAGACACTTCCCAGGATTTAAAATGGCATTAAGCAACCCTGTTTACACAATGGGATTGCTCTGCAGATGCCGGGGATCAGCTCCTGCTGTTAAAAAGATTTGTCACATGACTTACAGCAAGCACTTAAACTTGGTGTCTTGAGCCCACAACTGCAGAAAACAAGGATTTTGATATTACTTCTTGTGTATGTATGCACTGTTTGTTTATTTTCACTCTGGCTCTGTAAGTAAATATGGGCAGGAATTATCTTTACAGTGTAAGTGCAGAATGTCTCTCTCACTAGAGTACCCATTTACAACTCCAGTACAGACTCCACAGATAACTCTTATAATCCCCTTCTAAATGTCTCATTAAGGCACAACCTAAATGAGGAATCTCAGTAAAAATCACAGATTTTAGAATATTCACTTAATTTCTTTGTGAGTTTTAAATAATGAGGCATACTGATATTTTTAGTTTGGAATATTCTGGAATGTCTGGAATGCTAAGTTCCCCAGATGATGATTAGGAGGTCAAGTAATAAAGTATATGATAAAGTATGTCTGAGATTCCTCATAAAACAAATGAGTAATGGCTGTACAAACTGTGTTGCCGTGTTTTTATATTGAAAAAAATGCCTGTGCTGAATTATTCTTTCACATTTGTTGGATCACGGAATTGTCAGAAAATCAGCATGATAATGGCTAGACTGCAACTGCTTTGGGGCTGATGTTAAGAGTCAAGAAGCAGATTAAAAGCGTGTATTAGGCAGGAGTGCTGGTGTTGCTAATAGATGCATGGTTGAGAATGTGAAATGGATTTTTTTTCTTGCCAGAGTGCAGGTCTGGTATTGGTAAGTATCATGTTAAGTTTCTTTGGAAGAGCGTTTGTTTCTGTGAGGATTATAACATTAGATTAGAACATTGCTTTAGTCACAATCATAGCAGCCCTCCAGAGCTGTTAAGCATTTGGCATATCTCACTTATCTGTAAGGGTGGCAGGGGTCATCAATACAAAGTGGACCATCAATCAATCTGGGGTCTTCTTCAGACATTGCCTGTCAGCTGATCAGAGGAAGACTTTAGAGAATCAGCTTTCCATTATCAGGATTTGGTCTGTGATCAGAACAAGCCACTGAACCTTTTACTTTTCACTTGGCAAAAACATACACACTGGAAAAAAGTCCTGACAGTTCATTCATTTTCCTCCACCACTGGAGCCAGATGATGTTTGACTGGGGAGACCCACCCTCTTTGATGTTGTGCTCTTCTGAGAGTGCCCTGCTGTGAAAAAAAATTTCTCCTTCCAAATTAAAGAGAAATATTTCTGCGTCCAGCTGTTAAATGTGACGTTTGCCATTTTTCAGTGCATTGGCTTTGAGCCATCTTGCAGACTCTGTTTCAAGCCTATCTTTTTTGCTTCCTCACAGCAGCAACATCCAGTGTCCTAATGTCTCCATCTTCTACAAAATATCACCACCAAAAGGGACAATGCAAGGAATACTGCCTTATTTTGAGCTACAGCAGCCATATTTACACTATTTTTACATTTTTTTATTAAATCTAGTAATGATTTTATTCCTTGAAATGAAGGATAAGACCCATAATTATAATCTAACTATAAAAAGTCAACTTTGATTTCAACCTGATTGCAGTAAGCAAAAGCATACTGAAGCAAAGCTTCTGTGGAATACGTTTACCAGTTAAATGAGTGTGGATGTTATTAAAACTCGTTTCAAGTATACCAAGTCCACATCAAAAAAATGGCACCCATTCAGCAGTCCTAACTCTGTTTAAATTAAGACAAACTTCTCATGAAAGCTTGAATAAACATTTAGGTTTAAGTAATCAAGAAAACCTGTATCATGTCATAGTTATTAAGTGTAATTTTTAGAGTTATTAAACCCACTGTCACAAATTGTGTGTACTGTAAATAAAGGGTGAGCTCATAATTTCTACGTTTTGCCAATCTGTTGAGGTGGATGAGACACAATAGGTTCCAAATGCTCTTCAGCTCAAGTTTTCCTTAATAATTTTCATTTCCATATTTCTTGACATAGAAAAGGATCAATTCTTGATAGATTCTGGCAAGCTTATTGTTGTAAACCTATGTTTTGTAAAAAATCTCAGACTATGACCAGCAAATCTGAGTAAGTACTCATGTACTCATCACATCTTCACACAGTAAAAATTAAAACCTGACTGAGAGCCTCAATAGATGACAACAGAAGCACTTATTTTGGAAAATCATGTGAATGGTAACAAAAATTAAGCATTTCCCAAATTCATGTCAAAAAAAAAGGACGGTCCAGAAAGATTTTACCAGAAACAAGTGGCAGAGCTGTAGATTGCTATTCATTTGCACTACACATTAACTTAAATTGTAGAAAGATACAGATTTTTAAATAACAATAAATTAGCCTCTTTCCAAAAGAGTAGCCAAGCTACACCATGCAGGGCTTCATTCCATTCTCAGAGGCTTTCTGGTATCTAGCAAAAAAAGTACTGGGGACTGGAGATGTCCAAGCTACGTGGAAATGCTGACAGAAAGGGTGTTGATAATTCAGTAGAGGTCATGTTTCCCTGTTCCTGGAAGGAATCGGACACTGCTGCTCCTAAAATTACACACAATGCATGCATATGCCCCATAAATAATCAAATGTTAGTTCACTTGTCATAGGGTTCCAGGACAGTAGAGCATCTTGTTACAAGTATATAATTATGTTTATTCTCTGTCTTTATTTCTAAATATATTAGGAAATATATTTCTTACTATTCCAACTTTTTCTTCTATACCTAACCAATGTAATTGAAAATCCTCTTTACTTGTCTTTACTCTTCCATCAGCCACTGTTTCACCATGCTCCTTTTTCTTTCCCTCAGTTTAGCAGAATTGCATGCAAAATTATTTTACTGTATATAGCCAAAACCATACAACGTTTGTAAAGCATTAACAACAGCAAAATGTTTTGGATCAAGTTCCATTATTATTACTATTATTATTGCTGTTATTAATATTTTAATTTGTAAAGGGCATTTGGATTATTTCAAGTTTTTATAAACCATAATTAAATGTTACATTATAAGCTTACTGATCTTCAAAATTGAAAGGAGTTCTGAACTGCGAAATTAACTTCCTGTTTAGAAAATGCACGAACAACATGCTTAGATGATTTGGAACCATCTTCCTCAGAGTTCTGTTCATCAGAAGTTTTCCTGAAAGAAATGCTTCTGTGCAAACAGCTCTGGTTTCCTAGCACCCTCTGGGGAAAAAAGATTGGTTTCTTTAGCAAACTCCAACAATTTGTAACTACTTAACTGTTGTATAGCAGTGATAGGCTATTAAAGACATACATAAAAACACTTATGGCACCTAAGAGCTTGCAACCTAAAAGACACAGATAAAGATAAACAAATTATGAGATCCAGAAAATGTGATGAAAGCATAGTATTTCTGCACTTCTTTGTTGTCTCTTTCTCCTTCATGCATGACCACAAAAATTCTCACTTAAATGCAAGATGACTAATAGGGAGTGCTGCTTCATAGTTTTCCCAAGCTGAGTAGAACTGCCAGAAAAGAAAAGCATGAGTTTCCTCATGGGGTACAAAGCTCTACCAGCTCCCTCCCATTCAGGAAGGGAGCTTAAATATGAATCTGCACGCAGACAAACTAAACTCTAAGCCCTTCATTGATCAGCTGCTCTCCTCTGGTTGCCAGTCCATTGAGGAGGTGAGTAACTATGACACATGCACATATTTAAGGATTTAAGGGCAAAAGAGGGAAGGCACAGTAAACAGAAGAGGGAGAAGTTAAGCTACGTGGGAAATAAAAGAGCACTTTTGTATACTTCATATTCCCATTAATAGCAAGAAAATGAGCCCTTGTTCAGCTTTTTATGCCCCACAGACTGCGTATTTACTGTATGGTGCTGAATTTTTTAACTGGCTTGACCACTGCACTTGCAAGACTAAAAACAACTGTGTGACAACTCTTAGCCATACACTCAGATTGACTATTTTCAAAGAATTTGATGAAGCTGTAATAATAATCAATTTATCCTTAGAAAGAAGCACTTCTTGTTCTCAAATGGCAGATTTATGATTTCATGCAAACATGAATGTCCTAGAGCTCACCCTTTTTAATAAGGAGTCTTTTAAAAGACTCCTAATATTTGTCCTAATGAAGTAATGGTTTCCTAAGGTTTTGCTTCTTTTCTGGACTGCCCACAGTTTTATGTCTTTGTTGAAATGTGTCACTTCTTAAATTATGATATTTTCCTAAGTCTACTATATTCTTTTTCTAACCCACACTAAGAAAGCGCAATTGTCAGACATTATGTTTTGAGGGCAAACTGACCTCCAACTTGTGGATAACATAAATTTTGTATTTTATAGTTATTTTGAAAACATTCCTAAATTTAAACCCCTTGGTTGCTTAGTATCTCAAACTCACTTCACTTAACAACAGTAAACTCAAGAGGCCAGCATTTCCAGACAGAAATCAAAGGTGGGAGGAGAGGATGAGAAAGTATATTTGCATTAACGAGTCACTGCTATTACAGAATCAAGGCCAAGTTTAGATAAGACACTGTAATGAGACAGTCTGCTGCAGTCTCAGGACTGTCATCTTAGCATGTTCAAATTTGTCAAAAAAACTTCAAGAAACTGGGAGTATGGGAAGAATGAGACAGGAGAGGTTAATACACTATGATTCTATCCTTTGCTGACTCATTCTGTCAAAAAACACCGAGGCTCATCCAACAGAGTATGATAGTTTGTTACTGTTGAAGATTTTGTTTCTTTTTCTCAAAGACTTTTCGTTTGGGCAGTAGAGAGCAGAGAAGGATGTGAGTTATTCCAGGCTTCAAAGGAAAGACATTTATTTTGTCCAGATAAGTAAATTGTCTGGTAATCCCATGGGGCATCTGGATGGGAAATATATTATACTTACTAGAAAATCAAGCAAACCCTTGGAATCAAGCATGAATAAACAAACTGACTGAGAGGAAGAGACACTTACCAGAGGCTTTATAACGAGATGCTTTCAGAAGTATTCCATAATTTAAAGGCTAGTTGTTCAGTGAGCAGGACTAAAGAAGCCTGATTTTAGTATGGACGTGGGTTCTTCGTCTCCAGAGTTTTCTCCGCTGTAACAGTTTCCACTTCCACACCACAACATTGATGTGTAAATATTCTTACATATTATTTATTACATGTTTAGTATTGCCACTGATATCACTTGCAGTTCAGCACTTGGAAGAGCAAAATGTAAAGTGGAGTCTCTCACTGCAAATGCAGGATTGGTATCCTGGATTATCTGAGATTGTGGTGTGTAAGAATAGAAGAGGCAGCAGGTAAGTTGTGACAAAAAATGCTCACAAAAAATCATTAACTTTTTGCTCAACAGTGAGATTCATATTGAATCAAAGACCTTTACTGTTCTCCCTTAACACCCACCACCATGTTAAATAAGCTCAACAGCATCTCAAAGGCATGGAACTACTTTTACAAGTCACACCATGAAATGTGAAATAGCAAAAAGGCAAAATCTGAACCAGTGCTGGACAGAAAAATCACCATGCACACTCTGCACATGCTGAACAAACCTCATGTATTAGACCGATGACACAGGCAGGAAGTCAAGACGCAGCTGCCATTTTACTGAATCTCTGGAAATTTAAGTTCATGCCCATTTGCAAAGGTATCAGTTGCCATAACAATATAGAAAAAACTGTGCCCTGTATGGTTTTCACATTTGAATTCATTATATATACAGGATATCCTGTATTAAGCAGAGTGCCTAACAGTCCTAAAGAAGAAAATTACATTTCCTGTTGTCATTTACTTTTTTTGCTACTTTTTCCACATCTCAGAAGATTCAACTTACATACCCACTATCCATTAGTGAATAGGAAGGAGGGCTTACCATTCTCCTAGCAATATTGTTATGTCTATAAATTAAATACCAGTCACAAGTGGTAAACCATGAGCAATAATATCATTCAATTTCAGGTACATTTTATATTAATCAAATTTAAATGCAATTTTGATGACATATTTTCTCACTCTAAAATGTGATTTCTCTAACAGTGTTCATAGTCAACAAACATTAAAACCCCCTCAGCTTCTAATGAAGTTTTTAACATTGTAAACAGGATCTGAAAAATGGTACTGACATGACCAATTCTTAACAGAAAATTACATGCAAGGAGTGTGCAACAATAACCAGCAGCAAGCAGATTTTTAAATGATTGTGGTGATGGGAGAGAAAGAGAAGGAAGACCTTTCATTATTTGCAAAAAATTACTGTGGTGCTTTTCACCTGTAATATTTCAAAAGTTATGTATTCCAAATCCCATTTTACACCTGAGGTACACCATGCCATTAACATTGCAACTCTGTCAGCTTTAACAGCACATCCACATTCACTGCACACAGAAATGAGGAAAAAACCAAGCCCCATCACAATACATCATTCATATATTGCACACAGTCAGTTCTGAGATTTGTATTGATTTAGTATCTTTGAGAGAAGAAATGAATGGGACTTAAAAGATCCATCATCATGCAATTATCCAAAGTTTTTCTTTTAAAATGCATCTGTGTTTGGTCCCTGCCAAAATAATTTTAACTTTAAACTTGCAGGTGTCTCAATTATAAGACTGCACAGTTCTGAACTATAATAGTCAAAGCTCAATTGTTCTATAAATATATTTAATATATGGCATTAATATAAAAACCCTATATCGTACAACCAAAACAATTTAATATCACTTGCTATGGCAATAAGTACATCATTTCTCCAAACAAACAGATAAACTCCATCATGTCATTTTGAATTTCTTCTGACCTTCTGATGACTACAATTGAGACCAAATGTTATCCAAGAAAAATACTGGTGGTTCTGTGTTTCCAAAACAGAGAATCCTTAAATTAAGAAGCTTTTGCTTTTGTAGACAAATCAGACAGAGGAACAGATATTGTCTCTTTTTGAAAAAGCTTTCATGTAAGTCAAGTATAATAACAGATTAAAAATCCTGATTTAGAGAATGTCTGTACTGCAATCAAAGTGACTGAGAGTGACACAAATAAATCTCTTCTCTAGGTGGAAGGAGTTCACTGAAAATAACACTTGAAAAAGTTGCCATATTTGTATTGCTTTTGTATTGATTGCTTTCTTGTGCTAAGAGACAAAGTTTTAACATCTTAACAATTTAGTGGGAGTATTGTAGTGCATTTTTTACTCACAAACAAGAATAGCTTCTTTAAGTAAATACACTTACAAGTAAATATACAGCATGGAATCAGTCTTAAAAATTCTTAGCCTTCACTATGACCAGACTACGGAAGAATGCTGTCAACCAATCTGGAGAAATAATGCAAGGAATATAGTTCTTTTCTCTCTTTTTTCTCTTTCTTCATTAATTTCAGGTTTCTTTCCAAATAAAGTTCTTGCTTTTGCTTTTCTTCATTTTCTTTTTTGTACTTACAGCAGCTGTGGTTATGATGCTGCTGAAAGCTGCTTCACAAAGATGACCTTTTATATCCAGTAAATGATTCCAGCAGGGCAGCTCAAAAGAAAAAACCATCCACTTTTAGTAATATTGCTCACAAAACTACTGTGTGGGGAAATCTTCTAAAAAAAAAAAAAAACCAAACCAAACTACTAAACCTAAAGAAGCATGTAACTTCCACTAGGTTTTAATTTCAAGACTTGACTGGCTGGCAAGCTTCAAATAATTATCTGGAAGCCTTGAGATAATATAGGAATGGCAAGACTATGTCTGGAGCCTGACAATAATGACATACCACTGCTTGCCCTGCAGCAAAATCTTTATGTTGCAAATACCAGCTTAAAATAATAGAGCCTGGCATGCCTAACTATGTCAGCTTTATCAGACGGAGAAGAAAGAAAGACCTGCTTAAGACCAGAGGTTCCTATCCCTCCACCAGGAGAAAGGCCAACGGAAAACAAAGTAACAAAGGGCCTCATGAAAAGTGACAATGGCTCCAAGCAGTCGATCACAGATTGAACTGAGAGATGGTAGGCTTCCAGTAAAGCAGCTGTGACTCAAGGCACTATCCCAGATGACCCAGAAGTCCCCATGCCACCACAGCTTCTTCCCGCAGTGGACATGAGTGCCTTCTGAGTACTGCAAAGTAAATCTATTTCCAAACAGAGGAAAAATCACTGCTGCCAGCATTGGCTCTGTAGAACTTCAATTATATTCTGCATTATCCAAAATGAAGGACCCTCCAGTGAATTCCACTCAGAAATATGTAATTGGATAGAGAATCATCCTGGTGCTTGCAGCAGTATAAACTAACTGGAACTGAAACACAGGAGACAATATGACATACCTTCAAAGACTGAATACAGGCACTAAGAAAAAAGATTGTGTGAAACTATGTAATAGTGTCATCTAGTGAATCTTGCCACAATCTTACTAACCAGACAGCTCAACAAGTCCCAGCGAAGGGCTTTTTTTACCTTGCTGAAGTGCTGTGCCCATACTCCATTGATACTTGGTGTTCAGCTATGACAAGGATTTCTCAGTGATGCTGAGTGCCTATGTACTACACAAACATGACATTTGTCAACGTGTGTCTGATGAGCACAGGACCATCCTTAACTGCATAGGTAGAAATCCTAGTGGAACTCCAACACCAGGCATGGTGCTGGCCTTGTGTCAGAGAAAGCGTCAGTCATGATGGTGCTGAAATACAGCTCACAATTATACCACCTAGTGAGACTCCTTTGAACTCAGTCCTCCATTCGATCAGTAGAACATTTGGCAATGCCCTGCAGACCACCAGGGACATCCAGACAACAGCTTAGGAGCCTCTGCTGCAATCAACGGCAGTTACAAGTAGGTAAGATAGCTGTTTCCTCTTTTTTTTAATTTAACACCTGACCCTAACACCAAGAATTATGTACCTATAATCAGTGACTAAAACCTGTACCATGTCTCTTCACTTCTAAGTTCACTCACTGTATGGGAGCTAATCTGCTCTGAAAGTCCCTCAACAGCCCGTTAGCTCTCTAGACATTTCTTTGGTTCTTTCTTGTTTCCATTCTTCTTGCTTGCAAGTCTGTTTCCCACATAAGAAAGCACACAACAAAGACCATCAATAAAAATGAAAAGGTTTAACTAATATATTGCATTTTTTTTCCTTTTTAGAGTTATTAATTTCTTCATGAAGTGTAATACTTGCCAAAGAATACAGCCAAAGGCATGAACATTTTGCTATCTTTCCATTATAATTAATTAAACTGTCAGAAACACAGGCCAAAGAACATTCAGTCTGACAAACTTAGAAAATCTGGAAAATGTAATATGACATTTGTCTTCAATTCATGTACTAGTTCACAGGAATACAAAACCACAGTGCAGCCTTTATTGGCTGCTTGTAAATAAAATACAATAATTGCATTTTTTGCATATACCTTCAATTTCAAATTGTATTTAACTCCTTCCTTTGTAGACTGTACTGCTTAAGAGCTTTAAATGTTATATATAAAACAGTGTAGGAGTCCAGAAGGCCAATAACAAGTTTTGTCATTGGTTTGATAATTAATTTTTCTGATTCTACTGTGAGTTCAACTCTTGAAATTAAGTTTCAAAAAGAAACCATCTAGATTTAGATTTTCTTTGAAGTATGCACATTCCATACATCTGAAAGTTCTGTGGTGTCTAAGCGTAGTTCACAATAAACAGCTCAGCACAACAAACAAACTAGGACACTTCTTTTTTTTGTTCTTCCTCTGACACTAATATCTTGTGCTCAGCCTGGTCACTGACCTGCAGGCAGAGCCTGGATCACTGGTTCAGGTGGTTTCATGAGCAGAATCTCAAAACATGCCAACATCACACATTACAGCTGGATGCAGCAATCCAGGCTAACAATACTGAAAATCCAGCTTTCCATGCAGATCCAATAGGTTGTTCAGATGAAACAACCTCACAATAGAGGATAGATATGCTGATGCCTTTATGATCAAAGGGCACCAGTATCTGATGATCATGCCCCTGTTTCTGATTGTATCAGCTCAGCTCCATCAAGCTATCATTCGTAGACTTCAGTCTCACAACTGCTCCTCTGACTGATTCACTATTGGCAGTCCAAAGAGAAAAGCTAATTTTTTTTTTTTTAATAAAATTAAACACTTGTATTAACACTTTTGGAGCAAGGTTAAGGCATGATGAAAGAATAAAGAGGCAGAAAATGTTCCCGAGTATGTGAAGGAAGCTCATGACTTTCATTTTGAAGTAAAGTTATAAGCACTTGTCTTTGCCAAAACATTCTTAGAAATATATAAAAACAGGAAGAAGGAGGAAAAAATAGCTATCAATATTTCAGCTTAGAAAAGCCCCAAACCCACTTTCTATAATTTAGAAAACAAAAAACAGACTGCTCTTCTTCCTTTCCCAGACCAAATCCAAAGAGCAGCTTTCTGAGGCACCTCAGGGCCCAGGAACAAGCTTCAACAGAGCCAAACCAGCAAAGCCCTTTCTCTTTAGGAAGAGTAAATGTGAAAGCAGCTCGAGCTGTGCTCAGATCCTGCCTCTACAGGGGAGTATGAAGGCAAATGGTACCACTTCACTGCTGCTGCTCATGTCCAGCAGTCATCTTGTGCCCCTCAAATATAACACTCCTGATGCCACCTGTCTTATCCTGCATAAATACAGTTCTTCTTTCCCCCTGCTTTGTCCACCTCTTCATTCTTTTTCTCTCAAGTCTTTTCATCCCAGCTCTCCTCTTCATATCAAATGCACCCATTCCTTCCTCAAACAGTGAAACATTCAGATACCTCCAGAAACTAACACATACATCTCAGAAAACTGTTAATTATTTTTCCCCCTCAAAACTAATCTTCTTTACCTGTTCTCTTCCATGGTTTCTTTTATGGCAGTGCAACAACCATACCTTAGCTTTATGCTAAAATGGGAAGCACTTATTTTTGAGGCACATGACTCCAAGTTACCAAAAAACATGTATTAAATATATGCGATAGAAAGGTATTATTCTACAGCCAGTTGAAGTGAGTCTTGGCTCACTTCATGAGAATATAATTTAATAAAAATACAATGAAGTTGAGAGAATGCTTAGGAATCCTTCAGTTTTACACAGGTATCTCCCTTGACACAGCAACGTTTGAATTTATATGTCATATCTTTCAGGACAACTAGATTAATATGATTTAATTTCATACAGTATTTTCCTTCATAACTGTGAAGAGAAATAAACCACATATGAATGATGTTCAAAGAAATACATCTGATACATTCATAATACTAATTCTGACTTATTTTTAGCAAAATAGTGCAAGTTTTTGATTGTGTTATGTGGCCTTATTCACTCAAAAAAAAAAAAAAGTATTTAATAAGTGACAAGCCCCAGTGAGAGATTTTTTGTGGTACTGGACAAACCGCCGAAGTAGTTAAATCAATTCCTTTCTGAATAATTTTGTTATTTGTTTTTCTCCCTGACCTGACAAATTTCTAATGTATTAGAGAAATAGGAAAGTCTTTTTTTATTGATAACAAGCACACAGATTTTTGTGTGAGATTAGTACAATTTTTTTTTCAAAGTAATAATTCTGTGTGTTGCTCTTACATTCTTAGACAACTATTCTGCAAAAATTATTTAAATGCTCTTTTTTTAGCTGCTTTGACAAGAACACCAAAACAGTTCACATCACCCTTGACCTGCAGGGTGTACATCATTTTGTCAACATATAAACAAACACATGATAGGCTGTATTTTAATAGATTCTGTAAATATCAAGATATAATTCATCAAAAGGTTTGCCAAAGTGACAGCTGTGGGGATTGTAGTCCATGGATGCATGTCTATTTATTGTTGTTGCAATAGGATCATTGCAAGAAAATTCAGAGCTACTGCTGGTCTCTCTTTCATACTACTATTTCACTGGAGCTCTGGGTTACGCTGCAGTCTGTATATATCACTTCATGTATAAGGCAAATATGCAGACTTCCGGGCAGAAGCCACATGGCTGGCTTTTATAATAATCCCTCTCCTCTCTCCCTGTCTTTATCAGACAATTCCTCTGATATGCTGCACTCTGTCACAAAAGGAGGCTGAAAGGAATTTATATGCACAGAAACTCTTACTTGGGAGAATGAGCAGAGCTCAGTTCCAATACAGACACAGTAACTCTTCTTGGTTGGCTTCATGGATTTTAAAGCCAGAGGCATCTTCGCTCATCTCCTCCAGTCTATAATTCATAGGCCATTAACATCCTACTCAGGAAAAGGCACAGAAAGGAGGGAGATGACCAGTGTGCAATGAGTACCAAATCCCCCCATAATGGCAGATAATTGCTAAGGCAAGAAACACTCATATGAATCAGCAAGCCAGGATGGTCCCCTTCCATCAGACTCCCCCAGAACGAAATAAGAGACTGATGCATGAATTTAAATTTGTATTAATTAATTTTCCCTCTTTGAAATTCCTATCATTTTTGTTTAGCTAGAATAGGGAATAATGTTGGAGTCCTTTTATTCACCACAAGTATAATTGTAATGAAATGTAGAATGAAAAAGCCGAAAAAGGCCTACAGTCTTGAAGTGAATAAATGAAAGCTCATGCGGTGAGCTGTGATGTAAGCCATGAGCTTAAAGTATATGCACGTTTTGCAGTTGTCATGCACACAGAAGAACAGCCTTACTTAAATCATTGTGGCTGGGAAAAGAAGTCTATTTTTTTTCTTATTTAAGCAGTGAATTTTATTAGGAGTTTCTATGTGGCTAGTATGAAACTGTTTAACTTTCAACCATAAGATTTGTGAGCAATTTTTTCAAATGTTAGTACTGGATTGGCTTGTGTGCAAGTGCAAATCTTCCCTGTTGCAAAGTATGCAACAGTGTTGCAAAGACCTCCGCTGGTATTCGCATATGCATTGTTTGCTCATTACTTTCTTGGAACCACTGGGAAGCCTTATGAATATTACTGCTGGGATTAATCATCTGCAACTAAAGCAGAAGCCTATTTTGACTTTAAGTTTTTAGAAAATCTAGTAAGGTAGTGGCTGAATAGTCTAAAGAAGTTTCCCTAGTAGACAAAGGACAAAGACACATTAGAAGGCACTACAGATCCAGCCCACTCTAATAATAATAAACACTGCCTGGACAGTGTTCTTCAATCTGTAAAACAATCAACTTTGCTAGGATTTGCATGGTACTGCTGTCGCAGACTCACTCTCACACAGCTTCAGTGGCTCACTCCCTCAGCAGGCATCTGTCTGGTCACCTTAGAAGACAGATATAACAAGCTTGTGCCAAATTGTGCCTAACCATGGTCCACCCTTGTTATGATATCACATTTTCTAGTGTAATGCTAAGGAAACAATGAAAGGCCTCTAAGTAAAGTTTTGCACACTCAGGAATATTCACAAAGCTATCTTTTGCATTACATATAAGCTTTTAAAACCATAAACTAGAAAAAAATATTTAAATGTATCAAAAAAAGAGCAAGGAAAATCCAAAGCAGAAAGCCATAATAACATATGGGAGAAAAATCATTCATTTTGAATGCTATCATTTATTATACTGTCTGTGACTTTCTGTGGGACATCCGCAACTCATCATCAGATCATACCAGCTCAAAAACTGAATAACAGATTGAATGCTAGTGAGACAAGTCCAGCCTGCAATCTTTGAGAACAAAGAGTAAAAATGGCAGTAATCTTCTAGGAGAGTCACAATCTGAGAGTACCCTGGCTCCTTCTCCAAACTCTGGTGTCATTGCCTTGCTGTCCTTCTTCAAACACAATGTTTTACCAACCTGTTATCTGTCTGTTGCCTCAATTTTCCCTGTGATCTAAAGGTCCACTTTCTCAGCCTCCAGAGATACAGGAATTTGCTGAGGAAAAGCGGAAGATATCTAGTTCTCTGATTTTTATGGCGGGACCTTCAAAAACTATCAAGAAGGGATAATTTCAATCAGTCTTTTCAGCCTGTGGCAATCTGGACGCTGCAATACAAAGTCTCTTACATAGAAATTTCTCAACTACTTCTTTTCGAGATTAACTAGATAAATTATTTCTAAGTTGGCATGACTGTAGCATTATCCAAATAAAGGGATGAAATTTACTATCAAAAAAAATAGCATGCATCCAGCCACCTTTTGTCTGTTAATGAAGAATCTTTCTTTCCACAGTTAGTGTGGTATAACACTCAGAAATAAAACTGACTGCTCTCAAACTTACTCTCAGTCTCCAAAGAAAGTCACCTTTCATACAGAAATGTTTGAATATTTGTCCTGTTAGTAGAAAGCACTGAAACAAAAAGGCACATCTTCAGAAGTCACGTTTTTAATGTAAGATCCCTACAACAGTAAATTCTAAATTAAAAAAAGTGAAATTATGTAACAGAAGTAGAAGGTACAAACTAATCAAACAAACACCACGGTGGTCTGTACTTTTGCTAGGTTGAATTGCACTAGGTAAATTACTGTACTGCATTAGGTAAATTCCAAGACGTATAATTTCTCTGGCTTAACTATCACTGGGGCCAGCTGTTTAATCTGGGGATGTACCAGCAAGTTAAAATTCCTGATGTCTTTTGTCTCTTGAAACGGATGATCTGAAAGTCAAATGTGATAAAGGATCATTTTTCCTGAGCTACTTCCCCAGCCAGTGTAATGGGTGGGAGCAGGCTGCCAGTCAGCTTCAGAGAAAGGAGAAGGCCTCCTGGAAACTTCTTCAGTGACTACCATCACCGTTTCAAATTGTGACTGATTGCATCCTGAGAGGCTTTCCTGGTCATAAATACAGCCACCATGACACTCAGGCCATAGAGTGGGAATTGACAGCATAAAGTATAGCACGTGGACCTGTGAGATTTCAAAAGCAATAAGCTATAATGTGGAAGACACACATACTCAGAATGAAGGATTAAGCAGAGCAAAACCTTACGAAGTCCTTAAAGTGATCCAACATGACAGTTGCTATATATGTAAGAAAGGAAGCCAGCTGATTAGGCTTGGTAGTAAACAATGAATTTGTATAAAAATGAGTCCTTCAAAAGCAAAGGAAAAATCTATTTCATACAAAGTTCTGCAACATCCTTACCTCTGGGAACATCACTCTTGGGAAATTAGGGCGTAAAAATTAACACTTTATTAAATAAACAAAAACCTGCAAAGGTTAAGAAAAGAAACAGACAAATGCAGTCTTTGGAGCAAAGAGAGGCTGCAGACCTCAGCCTGACCCTCAGCCATCTTTTGTTGGGAATGGCAGACCCCAAGGTCAAATAGCTGCTCAGCCAGAGTTACTGTCTGAGCCCACCCAGGCTCAGATATATTGCCTATGGTATATTCCACCATATGGTGGGCTACAGACATCAATGAACCCAGACCACACTATTTCTGACAAAGAACTCTCATTTTTTTTTGAAATTTACTAAGTCACTAGACTGGGGACACAATATGTAACATTCTGGACAAACAAGCAAACAGGTCAATATTTGCTAAAAATTACCTGTTAACTTGAATGCGATCCTGTCATGATCAAATAAATAAATAAAAAATAGTAAATTCCAATGAGAAACACTGATGCAAAGATTGGAACACCAATATCGTACCAATTTTTTTCCTAAACTTCTTTGGATTAATGTGTAGTTTAAGGAAATAACAACGTTTATCTTAACTTTGGTTATCTCTGTGATAAAACACATCAGAAATAGAGCTTTCTAAACTCTTTGCCTGACCTTTGTACATGCTGAAAGAGTTACAGCAAATTAAACTCTGCAGTGTTGGTCCACAAACAAGAGATTAAGTTCAGTTACATGAAAATTTTTGGTCCAGACACAGAAAAGAGACCTCAGATTTCTAACGAAGCTCTTCTCACCAGTAAAATGCCAGAGATGGAGCATGGTTCTTAGTGATTTCCAGAAAACACTGCTGAAAACACAGTTAAGTTTTAGCTTGGTGCACTTTGCCAGATGCTCCAAAGAGTCACAGCAGCTTTCAGTGAAATTAGAAACTCTGTAACTTTTCATGCGTTGCTGGTAGAGCTGACAAAAACTAACCTCCACATTTCTGCATGAAAAAAACATCTTGCTCAAAATCAAACTATCCTTCAGGAACCTATAAGTGTCGTGTAAGTATTCTTATGATAATTTTGCATTAGTTAAAAAGAAACAGGCTTATTTTGATGGCATGTTAGTGTTTCCTCCTGAAGACTGCCAAAGCATGCCATTTAGAAGCACCTAAGCGAACCATACACCAGTTTCCTGCTCTGGAGAATAGCGCTATGTTATGGATGAGAATTAGATTTTTTTTGATTTTGGAAATCTTTTTCCATCACATCCTTCTCAGACTGCTTGCTCTGAAAGACAACTCATTTTTTCAGAGGTAGAAAAATGTCACTTTGCTACCACAGCTGAAATCTTGATGGCCACAATGAAATAAATTTAATCATATGCAGGGAAATGTCCATAGCTCAGTAAAATTTCACAATGACAGTAGGCAATGAAGGTGTGCTTTATTCTCTTACAAACAAAAAATACTTACCTGAGTCCTTCTCATCTTTCTTTAAGTAACTGTATATCTATCTCCTTCTTTGACTAGAGCAATGTAAATGGGGACAGAATTTAAGACGGTAGAATAAAATACATGGAATAAAACACTTTTAAAGTATTTTTACTTCAATAGTAAGCACTTTTTTGTAAAACAGTGGTCTAAATATAGTATCAGTCACCAATTCATATTATTATAAAAGTTCTTTTGACAGACTGATAAAAACTCATGCACTGCTTTCCACAGTGAATGCTGACATGCATCAGACAAAAAGCAGCTGTGGCACATTTTGAAAAAACACTAACCTTACCACACCTGGAAGATTATCCAAGGTAAAAATAGTAAACCCTAGATTTGCTTACTTGATTTGCTACAGACATGACACTTCATTTAATGTAGAAGGGGCTTTTTCTAATTTAGGACTGTAAGAAACATTATTTCTGTATTTCCAAATTCATGGTTTGTTACAGGTGTTCCAAAAGCGCATTTGGTCTATCTTGAAAAAAAAGTTATTTTAAAATTTTAAAATAAGCATGTTTCTTTTTAACTAAGTTATTTTTAAAAGTTATTTTAAAATTTTAAAATTGTGAATAAAGTGATACTATGTTACTCAGTCAAGCCTGAAGATCTTATTAAATCAAAGTTCCCAGTGACATCAATGGCTATCTTATTTGAGCAAGGTCTGCAGGATACTGGTCTTGGAAGCTCATGGTCCACATGATACCCGACACAAATTAGCTTGTTGCCACCTACAACTGGATCTCATCTACAGTTTGCAAAAACAATCTCCTGTAATTACCTGCATTTTAAGGTTTAGCATTTGTAGACATTAGCCATGCATATGGCCTTTTACGCAAGTGGAACTGTGGTTTGGTGGTCAGTGGCTAGCATCGTGCAACTTTCTTGTATTTGCTTCAATATAGATAAACTTCCAGAGTATATTTGCTTTGTGACACAATGTCTTCATTATGTCATACAGAAACAATTGACCTAAGTCAAGTTACTATACACTATATCTATAGGTTAATTAGAACTTTAAGATGCAACAAATAAAACACATTATTGACTTTTAAATCTTCAATCAAATAAAAATTTACAGTTGCAATTTGTCAAAATTATTTACCTTTCAATAATGAATCAGAAAAAGAATATGCATTGCAGACTCAGTGAAAGCCTCAGCCATCAGCAAACAAATTACAAACAGAAGAAAAAACTAGTGTTCCAGGCATCCTTACAGTCTATAAATAGCTGATGTGGCTCTCCTTTAAAGATGTGTGATCTTCTACATTAGTAGAGTGTTACAATGGATAATTGACCTAGAGATGGAGAATAACCTAGTATCAGAGTGGCTTTACTTTTAGGGAACAATGAGTATAGATATTACAGGATGTGCCTGTTGTCAATGATCATTGCTAAACTCTGCCTATACCACACTGTAACAATCAATTTTGTAAATGATTGCAATAATCAAGGAAATTGCCTAATTTATAAATCCCAGCATGAAGCATTTTAATTGATTCCTACATTTTAGTGCTGATGCTTTCAAAGCCAAATGAATTGTTGTCCAAGCTGTCACCACACAAAATGATAAAAACATTGTCTTGTGGGTAACTACATCTCATGGATATTCAGACCACCAGGTACATAATCACTCATTAGTGAACTCTGTGATAGTTTCCAGTTACAAGTCAACAGCAAAGTAGCAAAAAGACACAGTTTCCTTATGAAAATGCCTTCTCTCAGAACAAGGACTTAAACAATTCAAATAATACTGAACCATTACATTAAAAAATTTCTGAGCTGCTTTTGCCTAGGTATCATGGGCAAGATAGTATATACTGCTATGCTGCTATTTCACCTTTCTTCTTTTCTTCTTAACATACATAAAAAAGAAGAACTTCACTTCTAGGACTGAGGGGCAGACACTGTTATGAGTGGCACTGGTGCACACTCCTTTGGTATAGCAGGAAATCAAATGCAGGGTGTGGTGCAATGGCTGCTGCTAGTGGGTAACTAATCCACTCACCAGCTTCCTCTCCACACTTAAGTCAGCTCTGGAGACATAGTTATACATGGATTGCTATTCTCAGTTAAACCTTAAGCAATTGATTTCAGCCAATAGTGGGCTGCCAGTACTTTACTTACTGCTCAATCTTACTAACCTGACATTTATGGTGTACTGATTGGCCTTTGTCAGTAGTGGTGGTTGTAAATTCACTTTGAAAAGCTTTGTGTTAACAGCCTTCAACCAGGCTCTGAGATGAGTATGAGCAGGCAGGCTGACAATTACTTGACCTCCTGCCCTTATTACAGTGAGTAAATCAGGCTTTGAGCCATTAGCCTGGAGCTCAAGGCCTACACAAAAAGGATTGACATGACTAAAGGTCAACCTCTGTCACACACGTGTAACAATTTGGATAATGGAATTCTGTAACTTATCTGGAAAAGGTGCCAATTGCATGGAAAGAAAGTATACCCCAGGATGAATTTTCCAGCATTTATGTTGAATGGTTCCTTAAAAGTCTGCATTTTAAAGTCCAGCATTTTAGATGCCATGGAACCTGGGGAACCAAACAATACAAAGCACTGGATAGATAGATAGATAGATAGTTCTGCAAAATACTGAGAACCATTGCCACCCTGAGAAGTCTACGATGCAGTTGCAGCTTATCAAATCTATAGCAAACATGTTATTGGCATCAGGTACACGTCACATTTTGGATAGCCATGTATCTCATTAAAATACTGTCATTATTCACCCCCTTTGATTCACAAGTCAATAGAAATAATTCACTGTTAATGGTATAATAAAGAGTAATTTCAGGCCTTACAAAGTAGATTTCATCCAAAAATGGATATTGCTTTAACTAACTAAAAAAAAAAATCAGTCTTTCTGTAATACTGGTGATTTTACCTCTTTTCAGCAGTACAGAAAAGTAGTGGTCAAATAAGGACAGAAAATAACTATTATATTAGTGTTCCACTTCAGTATTTTTGCAAGGTGAGATTACATGCCATAGAAAAATAGACAGTCCCTGCATGATGTGGCAACTTAGGAAATATTTATTTTCTGGAAATAGTGTGTGTCCAGATATGTGCATGTTCCATGCAGTCCAGAGAATTCCTGTTTTCAGTAACATTGTTGAGATTCTGGGTCTATATCCAACTCTCCAAAATTCACTGCATGAAACTGGAAAATAATCAGTCCTTGTATCAAATCAGATTTATTTTATTGCACATGTGCTCAGTTTTATTAATCTGCTCATGCATACAACAGATACCTTGAGTACATAGAATAAGATAAGGGGGAAAAGTCTGTAAGAAATCACAGGTTTTTTTAAAAAACTTTAAGGCTGAGTTCAGCTTTTTTAAGAATAAGGATTATCAAACACAAAGCAGCTTTCATATTTGGGATCAAGAAAGTTTTATACTGACCAGAAGTAAGGAATCTATAACTTGCAAAAGTTACCTGGAAAAATGTGACATTAAGTGATCCTGTCACAGTAATGTTAGCTAGAATTTTTATAGCACAATTTAAAGCTTAGCAAGACTCTTGAACACAATACTAGGGATACTTCCAAAGAGCAGTATGTGAACTTAAAATCCATGTAAAAGTTAAAATTACTGTACTTTTAAAATAAATGCAAAATCACAGAAACAAAACAAGAACAGAATGGCACCAGCAGTTACTTTGCATAATTTAAGATATAATAGTAACATAACTAAGGGATTTTTTTCCAATAAAAAATTATTTGAATTTCATGAACATGACATATTTGAAGCAGGCCTGATAAGCAGTCTAGAATACTAGATGATGAATTGCTGTGCTTTGCCGTAACAGTGATTTTAGTCCAAAACTACAGCCTTGAGAATCACACATCTATCACTATAACTGGAATAAGTGCCACATTTGAGAGGTAAGGATTCTCTCTGCATATTAGTTTGTGCAGAAATGTGGAGGGACTCCAGGCAGCACAAGGCCCATCAAAGTGCCTGTTCTTGGTTCAGAGGAAGCCAAACTCAGTGTTTTCTTCAACTTTAGCTGAAGCACAAAAAGCCCCGCAAGTACTTTATTAAAATAACATGCACACTTTCTAGTAGTGTCAGTTATTCAGGTCCATTTAAGGAGAAAATCAGCAACACTGCTTTGCAATTACTAATGGACACCCTGTCATATTTGTATTTTGTTCATCCCTAACACATGAAGAACAGTTTCTTTCAGAAAAGCAGAACTTTGATCTATTCAGTTTAAAATAAAGTGCAATTAGATGCTGTATGCTCTTGGGCTATTCCAAATGAAAAAAACTATTTGACCTCTAACAACAAAATATCAAGGCAGACCACCAAACTCTTAATGAAGTGAATGAAGGGAACTGCATGATTCCATCCTTTGATACATCGGTCAGCAAAAGCTTTTTCCATTTAAACTGCATTTGAAGGCAAAAAGAGCATTTATAATTTAGCTGTTTCCAGAATCCACAGTTTAAAGTTTGGAGCCTGAAAAATACTGACTACTAAAATGTATAAGACTTTTAAACTTTTCTATTTTAATCTAACAGAATTTAAGCTTATAACGTATACATTCCTTAATTCTACTCTTATTAAATTTTGATGTTAAACAGAAAGGGGAAACCATGTGCAACTAGATTAATTTATCTCCAGAGAGTAAGGACACATTAATAATTGAGATAATGTTTTTATATATGTTGGAATCAAATGTGCCTTTTTACTTCTTTATTGGAAACCACATTAGAGGCAAATTATCCCATTCTCATCAGTAAGACCTAATTGCTGAGAAAGTCTGTTTTCTTTGCAATAGCAAATGAATTGTTCACATCACTTTAAATTGAAAAGAAAAAAGAAAGATCAGAAATACTATCACGCAGTGCTGGAATAAATGTCTGTATTACCAAAGAGATAGTTAACTGTTTTCATTTTAAACAAATCAGAGTTTACTGTGTTTTTATAAAATACAAGCAAACTCTGGGTTGGATAGAAGTAGGGTAAAGATAATTACTACTAAAAATTACTAATATTTTTGGCTTCATGAAGGGCTAATCTTTATGAAAGTTATAAAAAATTATCTTGGCTGATTTTGAGAGAACTAATTTACTCAGAATCACTGTAAGTTATGCTGTATGGATTACATACAAAGCAAACTCTGTGCATAGTGGGAACACCTGTGTAGACAGACTGAAGCATACTTCCATAGTGCTTAACTATACATCAAATGCTGTCCTTCTGATGTCTCCCGCAACAAAGAAAACTTTAAAAGTCACCAAATCAGTAATTAGGCTTAAAAGTCTTCGCAATAGCCCTTGTATTTATCTAGTGTACACAGAAAACAAAGAGTTGCAAACCAAAACATATATCTATCAACTTTACTTTGCAGCACTGAGGAAAATATGTTAGAAGGCTATTTACAGTAACAAGAAAGAGAAGTTCTCTCTGCAAGGTCCATCAAGATCTTGCTGCATATCAAGATCTATGCTGCATAACTGATCTGTGTATATACTTGTATTTGCAACAGCCTTGAAAAGACTGGTGGAAAAGAATCTACTAAAGCCACAATTTCATAAGGAGACAAGGATGAGACGTTCCTTTAATGCCTACAGTGATTTAATCCATGCTCCTATACCATACAGACTCAAAAAATATAGGCTATTCAGATGTGCACTTTGCTTTCATTTATCTTCATAGATCAGCTTCGTAAAACTACACACACTCTCTGATTACTTTCTCTTTCTATATTTTTCTTTTTTAAACATCAGTTCTCTGATAGGTAAAATATACCAAATTGAAAGTAAAAACAATGAGAAATGTTCAAAAATTTTTGCTAGAGCTTAAACATATGTGGCTCTTTGCTAACAATTTTTGCCAAAAATAACTATTATTTTTAAGATAATTCACATAAAATGCACACACTCCTTTTGCTCGACAACAGGAAATCTGTATTGTGTGTTAAGAGCAGACAACATACAAGCAAACCCACACAAAAACTCGGCTTGCTCCCACTGAACTTGGCATGTACATCAGTACTATTTCTTATTTTCATTAAACATCTTAGTCTTGTTTGCTTTTGATTTTCTCCACAACAATCTTCCTTCTTTCATTGCTTTAAAACAATCTTTAAGTTCATCTGAAATGAAAGTAAAAAAATCTTACCTTTTAAAAAATCAGACTATCAGTATTTGCAACTTCACTTGTATAAAATAGAAAAAAAAATTTAAAAAGTAAGTATTTAAGTATAATGCACATTTTTCTCATTATTATAGCTAAATTTCAATTTTTTATGTAACTTGATGATCTGGTAAACTTATTATTTTATATTCGATTAATCACTGTAGTCTAAACCACAAAAACTGCCTCTTAACAATGAAAATAAAGTCTCCAGTTTCATCATAAAGCATTCCATAAAATAAATACCCCTCCCCCCAAAAAATAATAATAACTGAACAATACCTGAATAATAACATATCTCCAGATATTACATTGTAATCACTGGACTTTGGCAGGAATAGATTTCAGTCAAATTTATTAATATCTGCTATTCCAACCTTGATTATGAAACTATGAAACTATGAAACTATATAAGAGAAATTCCATTCCCACCAAAGTCAGCAGAAAAACTTCCAATGATTGAGAGTCATCCGATATCAGTGAGTACACTTAGATGTGTTCTGAGACTGATCTTTACTCTTCAATGTTAAAATTGCCTTTTTTCCACAATTACTTGGGTAAATACCAATGTGTTACTCATTATTTGAGACAAAGATCCTGACATGTTATTTACTGTTTGCTTTTATGAAACACACAGGAGCTCCTGCTTATAGAAAGAAGTCACATATATTAGATAGCATGGAACAATAGACACCTTCCAGCACAAAGTAAAGAAAAGACAAATAGCAACAGACTAGGTAGACAGTAGGGTGTTTCTCTGAATAAGAAGCATTAACATATGCAGGGATTATATCCATTCCCTATTATTTATTACATCTGTGAGTAAATTGAGCACATACTCTTACTTTCTGAATTAAGATACCATGTGATGCTGTTGCCAGCATCTGCATAAACACAGGTACCTAAGCACAAAACAGGAATGTTTCACTGGAGAAAATATCCGTGGTGACAGACAGTAACAACCATGGACACGCCTGTATGACCAAAAGAGCACAACAGTGGGTTTGCTCTGCCAAATAAATGGCAAATTAAACTGAACTGTCGCACCCTGTATGTTTTCATATCAATTATCACCGTTGCCCTCTTGAAGATGATGACAAATACGAACACCCCTTCCCTCCCATCCTCAGAGAGCTGAAAGTGGCTTCTGCATAAAAGCACCATTAAGGAAACACAGAGCTGAACTGAACTGTGAACAAGCACTAACACCTTCACTATGCAAGCAGCAGGGCTGCAGAAAAAGCTCCTGTCCTCCTTTCAGCAGCTTTCTTGGGCTTTCTGTGGGCCACAGTGATGGCACAATACACCATCTCAACCTTCATGTACTACACAGCTTTCAGGTACTGTGGCCTGAAAGCTCCATCAGCCCTTTTCACAAGGGTCAAAATGTAAAGAGCAGCCTCTAACATATTGAGGGTTTTGCTTGCACTGGCTACATCATCACGTCTAGTATCCTTAGATTGTGTTGTTTCACAGCTAGTGAATGTCATTAGCACTACATACAATTACTCCCAGTGCTTACTTCAATGCACTCAAATTTGACATGGAAATAAAGACGGTGACTTACTTCCCACAGATGCTGAGTGTTTCTGATGGCTCCTGCTTGAACCTTCTCTGGCAAGAGCAGTACCCCCTGGAAAGGGCCAATCCAGGTACCCTGCTGGATCCGCTGTGCCGCACAAATGCCGTAGGCCAGGCCAGGCACTGTGCTGGTGCACAAACACACTTCCCGGGGCAGGTCCCGAAGCCACTCTGGGATCTCAGGTGGAGGAGCCGCTGCGGCAGCGCTGCTGGTGCCCACCAGACGGCGCAGGGAGTGGAGGGGCCCGTGCATGGGGCACTCACCATTGCGGTTATCGGCACACATATCACATCCTGCGAGGCAAAGGGGAAAAACACCGTAAATAGGGTGCTCCTGGCTGCCACCATGTTGGTGCCACAGGCAGGGTCATGCAGACTTCTCCGCTTTTCACCCTGTCATGTTATAGCAGCTCAGCACTCACACGCACTGGGCCCTTCTGTGTGCTGCTTGGAATGGTTTTCCCAATCTTGCCAAAGCTCCTAATAAGAAGTCCTGAAAGCAGAGTAGAAAGCCTGCAGGCAGTTTCTAAGTTTACTGTGTTAACAGATCTTCCCTGACTCATTTATTCTAACACAGTTTTTCAGGATTAATTTTTTTACTAATACCCATTTAAACCATCCCAGGATGTTTCTGTGAGGCATTTTAAAACACAGTAGTAACACCTTACAAGTGTCAACCCCCCAACCCTCCAACAACTAAGCACAAGAGTTTAGTTGTAAAAGGATTTCATTTGATCCTTCTTTAAAATGTACATTCACTACACTTTCTATATTAACAATATGTGCATGCTGTTTAGAAAATCAAATTAGAAAAGCACAATCTCATGAATGACAAATCAGACCATGTGAGAAGATCTTCTTTCTTACAGCCAAATCTAATATTTGAATTGAAATAATGCAATAGCAAATGCTATTACTGATTCCTAGCATGTGTTTTAAAATTTTCATTGAATATGCATGCATGTTCTTTCCTGCTCTATGTAGCTGAAACTAAGAACAAAACCAACATGTCTGGTCCCATGAAAAAGACTGTTCCTTCTAACAGATGATGTTTCTCTATTTTGGGAAGATTCTACTGACATTTCTCTTTTTTGAGCAAAGAAAATTTTAGTCAAATGTTTCCACTGCACACTATTGTACATGCCATGAATGTACAACATCCACTCAAGAAATACATTTCTCTGGAGGTATGCTGAGTTAATATAACAATAAATCTGTCTTCTGCTCATTTCAGTTTTTTCATATAAATTTATTTCAGAAATACAAAGGAAAAATTATTATGCCATAGCATTTATGTAGCAAGTCCTATGTCTTTCCCCGAATAAATTTATACGACCTACACTCATTCTTTAAAAAAATAAAGCATGATATTCACTATAGAATCTGGAGCTTCTTGGTCTAAGCCCAAATTTATACTTGCTAGGTTGCCTGTAACCACATTTTCAATTCTCGGAGTAACTGACTCAGCTATTCTTCTTCCCAAGGTGGATATACTATTTAACATAGAGGCTTCTTTCCAACAGAGCCTTCAAAGGAGAATCCTCCTCTCTATTCAGGAAAAGCTGATAATAAAAGCACTGTTTTCCAAAAATGTCCTCTATTTGCATTCTCCAATTTTAGACATGCTTCCTAAGCACTATTTCATATTATTCTCTTTCATATTGTACCATACAAAAATGAGACATTCAGCAACAGGCTGAAGTTACGTGTGGAAGCAAAAAAATCTCTCAAAACCAGTACACCTTCAGGTCTTTCAGGTAAGGTGTTCATCCTTCCTGAGTGCTCATCTGCTGTCTGGTACCTGCAACAGCATCTACAGATCTTGGCAGGAATGAAGCAAGCCCTGAGCTGTGCCTTACTTTATGCGGAGAGATGCCCCTGCAGAAGACAGCCTGCACACAAAACTCGTCCCATGACATCCCTAAAGTGTCACAAAGGATAAAGGCAGAAAGGCAAGAGGGAAGGAAAGCCCTGACCAGCTCTGCAGGGCACCAGAGCAGCTACAGTACAAAACCTTTGACTGGGGACCCTGGCCAAATAAAAAGTCGTTCCTCAATAACCTAATCCTGTCGACAAGCA
This sequence comes from Turnix velox, assembly GCA_013400935.1. Classification (NCBI taxonomy): domain Eukaryota; kingdom Metazoa; phylum Chordata; class Aves; order Charadriiformes; family Turnicidae; genus Turnix; species Turnix velox. The sequence continues at coordinate 20,199 of VZTY01030593.1, read as the reverse complement.
ACTCTTTTGTCAAGTCAAGCCACAACTGCAGAGGGGTTTTGCTTGCTCAGCCACATTGGTTAGAGGTGGCCAGAGGATGAGATTTCCAGAACCCCAGGGAAATGGCTTCTGGCTAGTCCTGAGAGAACATATTATGCAGCCAATATTCCAACAGACTTTCCCAGGCATGATGAATAAAAGGCAGCAAGTACATACTGAGGTAGGGTTTTTTTGGTTATTGTTTTTACAGCTAGTTTGGAAAGTGAGGTATTACCACTTTTCTTGCTTCTTCAAAACCTTAAGAAACCCTGTGTTTTTGATATTCTAAGACCTGAGAGGTTGCACTGGAGTTTGGCACTGGAGATCATACAGGAAAGGATCTCAAGTAGAAAAAAAGAATCCTCAAGCTGCTTGGTATGTGAGTACATTTTAAACAAATTCAGCACCTACCATGCAAGTTAGAAAGAAAACGTCTGATAGGAACTCTGAGGGCATTAGGAGAGGATGTCTAACCGCGATGTTGATGAGCACCAAGGGCAGGCCCTTGAACCTGAGCTGTATGTACTGTTGGACTATCTTCTACCCAACTACCTGATTATTAATAGCTTTACTGGAGACACCATGTCTCTGTAGCAACTTACATTAAACATGTTGAGCCAACTTCATGATTCCACTCAGGCAATTTCAGTGTACTTTTAACACCTGTCTAGAACAAGGATTTCTTCCATTTGTCCTGGAAGTATATGCACATGAATGTAAGTAAAATATTTTAATTTTTACCCTTTCAAGGAAAAGAAATCAAGAAACTGGCAGAGAGCACAAATATAACCTGTGTCAATGTCATTTACCCTTGCAGAAAGTCACACAGAGTGATATTTATTTTCCACTATCTAGAACCACTGGTAATGTCTTAATGCTTGGCAGCAGAAGTATCTAATCTCCTGCTGTGTTCCTTTCCCTTTGTCCTGCCAAAGATGAAAATTTGGAAAGCGGGACATCTCCTGAAACTCTTTCGGCTTATGGCTTGTTGATGAGTGGAAAGGAGTCCATCTTTAATACCAGACAGCACTAAAATTCTTCTTGGTCTCGTGTTTTTTGTATCTCTTTTGCTTTTATGCAATTGTGCAAATAATTCTTTTTTAAATATCTCATAACTGTTATAAGGAATGGAAGCCCTACAAGATAAATTTTACCATGCCTTGAATAAAAAGTTACCATGGGTTTTCCATTTCCATGACTAACTGTCATGAAATGATACCTGGAAAGCTTTCAATACACACTTTCAATACTGTTATGCTACTCATTTAGTCACTGTATGTGGTGGATTCACCTGCTTCACAGGATAAGGGCATTTCAAGACTTGCACACTACCCTCCCTCAAAGAAAGGATCAAGAGCATCATCTTCATCCATACTACAAAGCAGGATATAATGCAGTGCATCGATTTGCTTTAAAAATGGAAAAGAAGGCTGGGGGCTGAGGAGAATGTTGTAGTTCACTGACACCACTAGAGTCTCCAAACTAACGGCAACCATTAAGACCCACACAAGTTCAGGAAGTTCCTGTACAAGGGACATTATGGGACAAGTGTGAGCTCTGCAAAGGTCTGTCACACGGGCAACAAGGATAGCTGCACTATGCCCTTCCTCCTATTTTGGACTCAGATAGCAGCGGTATGAGTACAGGCTTCCTCTGAGAGACACTGAAATTATTATCTCCAATGGCTGCAACAGCATCAGTCAAGCCCCAAATCAAGACAAGAAGCAAGAAATGTGAGAAAAGTGAGGGAGCTGCTGAAAATGGAAAAGTAAGGACTGCAACCAGAGCAGAGCATCTCCTGATAAAAACAGAGGATGTAGGAGGTAAGGTCAGTAGGAATGCACCACTGCAGGTCCAGATGGGGTCAGACGTTTTGTAAGGAGATAATTCCTTCACTTGATTCATACTCCATAGGCTGGAGGATTAAGGCAAGGAAGAAGCAAGAAAAGAAATTCAACTATTTCCTGGTGGTGATGTTTGGAATGGCTCTTTTGGGAGGACTTATCACTTACTTACCCTCATAAAAATGAACATAGAGTAATGGCAGCACTGTAACTCCTTGTGAGTACACTTAAAAGTACTGAACCTCAGCAAAAGGCAAAGGACATATCATTGCCTGCAAAATACAATTCTAAATACTCTCCAACCTAAACAACCCTGCTTCTGCATATTTTAAAGGAAATATGAGAGGAGAAAGCTTATGTCAGTGAAAGGTAGGATCCAACACAGTGTTTTAACTCACAAACCAGCTGTAACAATAAATGAAAGAAATATGGTTTTGTCCCAGTAATAATATGCTTCAAAGGTGCAGTTACACTGGATACCTGCAGTTTAGTGGCATTAAAGGAGGATGGCCTCTGACCCTTTGCTTCATAATTCACCATAAGCACACAGGTATCCAGTCTAAGTGTCTGTCATTTCACACGGTATTACTCACTTGCATGTATAAATCATGGCAGCTGGCCCTGCATCCCAGACAGCTTAAGTACCAAGGTAAGAGAGAGGATGGGCTGATTAAGACCCTACCCTTTTGTTTCCTGAGACCCTACCCGCTCCTAGGGACCAGGAGTCTCCTCGTGCCCCAGTTGTGTCCGTGGAAGAGCTGGTACCCATCTCTTCATGCAAAACTGATTACACCTTCACACCGGCCTTGCGGTTGTCTTTCTAGCGGAGGCCGAAGCCCAGAAGCGTTTTCCTCCTCGTACTCCTTTTTCTTTATCTATCTACTCTAGATACTCTCTGCGCCCAAGCCCCAGGAGACGCACTCGGGGTTGCGTAGCGGTCGCCCCTCACCGTCTGCACCGGCTTCCTCCTACCCCCGCCCCGCCCCGCCGCCGCCGGGCTCTGCCCGACCCTTCCCGGGGCCTGACAACCCCCTCCCAGGGTTTTTTTTCCCTTCATCTCCCTTCCCCGCTCTCCCGCTGGAATTAGCACACTATGCAGAACCCCGCCGGACGCCGCGGGCGGTGTCCCGACTCCCGGCAGGGCGCAAGACGCTTAGTCGGAGAGGTTGGTCAGGCACACCCCATCTCAGCTCCTTGGGGGATGACGATGTGCCACAGCTCCACGGAGAGGGACTGGAGCTCGGATGGTACCGTCCCTCTTGAGGAGCGCGAGCGGCTTTGAGGTTGTTTTTGCCAGGCGGTGACAAGCGGGCTAGGGGGAAGGTGGGTTTGATTTTCTCTGCCTTCGATTGAAAGTATGAATGAATTAAACTTCTGTGTCGGGTATGAGAAGGGTAGGAGAATATTGTGTGTAGATAAACCTTGCCGTCCCTTGCCCCTGAGAGACCCCCATAAACAATGTAGAGATGATGAATAGGCTCTTGTAGAGGAGATCGAAGTTCAGTCCGCACCGGCTCCACTCTCTCCTACGAAACTATAGGGCAATTAATTGTGGCTTGTCCTCTCATCCTTCATCTCCTAGTGGCACATATCGATGGAGATTACTGCTGATGGACCATTTTATCACCCTAAATAAATAGTCACTACCTTCTCTAACCTAAATATATGGCTATCTGCTGTGTTTAAGGGTGCTGGTTAACTAATGACGTAAACCAGCTAAATCATACAGATTACTAACAGTTTAGATAGGAAAAAAAAAAGAGAGAAAAAAATCCAAATATCCCCCACAGCTACCCATTTCACCGCATATAATATATACACCGTCTCTCCTTAAATTGAATGGGAAGAGGAGTACTTGCCTGAGTGACACGTTTTTCACAGCACACTTATTGCAGTGGCTGGTGCTTCCCGGGCCAGGTAGAAGACTACAGGACTTCTCTCTGCGAAAGCCTCTTCCCAGCAGTGAGGGGCAAAAGCCAACACGTCCGCAAGCCGGCCCGCATCCCTACAGCTCTCCCAAGGAGATCTCCTCCTCGCCCGCCCCTCCCCAGAGCACAGAAATACCGTCACCCTTCCAAATTCAGAGCTGAGAACAAAACGGTCCCCAGCCGCCTGCCACATTATCAGGATTTTAACATAATCCTCCTTTACTTCCTTGGCAGTAAAGACTGCGGGGCCCCAATTAGTGTTTTCTTGGTTGGTTTCTTTTTTTCTACCCTTCTCTCAACTAAACCCCTTTCAATTTAAAACAATTACATACAGACACTTAATTCACAGCTCCTTGGCGGCCCTCGACTCCCTCCCTCGCTGAAAGCCATGCCGTATTCTACGGGGAAACCGCCGCCCATCTGTCTTCCCATAGTGGACACGCTGGGGAGCCGGGCCCAGGGGGATGGCGGACTGCCCGGGAGTGCCTCGGGCTTTCCCGGCGCGATGGTAGCGAGGCCGCCGCCCCCGCGGGAGCAGCCCGCCCCAGAGTGGGGCACCGAAGCAGTTCGCAGGAGCCTTTCCCGACCCGATCATCCCGGGGGTTAGATCCTGACGGGGGGGGGTTCCCGGAGGAGAAGCGGTGGTTAGGTGGAGAGAGGTACATTTGGAAAAAAAGAGGAGACGCTCGGAGGGAGGTAGTATTTTTAAAACTAAGGGAGACAGGGGAGGCTCGGCTGGCGAAGGAGGTACATCTGAAATTAAAACCCAAGCGGCAGCCCAGGGCTCGCTGCTACTTCCCAGCCGGTAGGATGCAGCCAGCAAGGCCGAGACGGCGTCCCCACACTCCGTGGCAGGAAGGGGATCGGGCCTTGCTGGTCTTTCTTCCTCACATGGGGAGGTACACACGCCCCGCACAGCGCACGTCTGTCCGCCTGGGAGCGTTGGCGGGGTCGACCTGAGCTTGACATGTAGCAAAACCGGGTATAACTCAAAGCGAAGTCGATGGAGCCTTACCGTAGCCACAAACCCGACCTCCTCGCCCTCAGATGGGCAACTCGGGCGCAGAACAGGGAGTGAATGAGGGAGCGCCCACCTGGAAACTCCAGGCATTAGCGCCTGGCCAACCGCTCCCTCCGTGACACCCTTCAGGTACTCGCTACCCTCCAGCGGTAGCCAGGCCGGTGCCCTGACACTGGGCTTGGCCGTACAGGCGAGTAGCACTGACTGCGGCTCTCCGGCCCTCTCCTCACTTACGCTTCGCTTCTCTTGTTTTGTTTTATGCTTTGTTTGTGTTTGTTTGTCTGTTTTCTCATTTATTTTTAAGAATGAGATGCCCAAAGCAAACGCACACGGTCCCAAGAAGATCTAAACGCTCGGATTAGAAGTTTTGCTCAGAGAGACAACTAATGGCCGCTGGAGAGAAGGCTGTCTGTCCCGGAAACATTAAGTTCTATGATGAGACTTTTTTAGATTTCTGCAAGGGAAAAAACAAACAACCCCCCCCCCCAAAACAAACAAACAAAAAAAAAAGAGGAAGGGGGGGTTACAGAGCGCGCTGGCAGCCTTGGCAGCCTTCTGCCCCATCCCAGTCCCATCGCAGTCGGACGAGGATCACAGGCGTCTTTCCTGCAATCACTCCCTTCGCTTTCTCTAGTCTTTAATATTGCAGTTGGGAAGAAACTACCCCGGCTTCGCCCCCGACTATGCGGCGCGCTGTTCCACTCTGTCCTTTAAATCGATCCCCCCCAATCGCTTTTTTATCTTTCGCTCTCTTCTTAAAAACCTTTATCTTGCAGATTTACAGAGCTGCTCTGGGAGGTAAAACATACATTGCCTGAACGATTAAAAGTACATTTCATATTCCATTAAGTGCGTGTAATTTATGAGATCATGTTTTCTGCACCCGAGAACAGAAAATATGTTTTTCTACGTGGTAAAACTAAGCATGAGGAAGTCGCTAAAAACAAAGTAACTATCCAATGCAGGAAAATTAGCAGCCTTAAGAGGGAGGGGGAATACCCAATAAACGCAGAGACAACTTTCCTCTCCCTCGTCAACACATAGGCGCAATGATTAAAACTATGCTCGCATCCACTCAGTTCAATACATGCACAACAGAGTCTCATGGAAACTTTTAAAACAAGTCCCGTGTCTGAAATGAAATTAAACGAATCTGTGTTTTACTCGGATAGGTGCTTACGGATTGCTCCGCTGGGAGATCGCTTGTCCGTTCAACAGCCTTCCCTAAAAAGGCATTTCAGGGAGGGAGGCCACAAAAAAATATAGAATTTTAAGATTCCTCAGGATAAGAAAGAGAGTGTGTTCGAAGCAATGGAAAAAGGTGCAAACTCTGAAGCCTCCTTTCAGAGTTTTAACAGGAAGAGATCCGTGTGCTCCGAATGTTAGCAATAAATCTGTTCAATTAATATAGTTCATCTACATATTTTCACCCTGTCAGTTTCCTCGGTTGTGTGGTATCGACAGACGCAGGACAAAAGACAGGCAGAACCAGTTTCTAGAATCGCAAACGACTAGTCTATACAGATGGCAAATAATACCGGCCTCCCCCCCAAGAAAAAAAAATCACCTCTGTAACCGTCAACACCAGCAATTTCTAACCATGAAGTCCTAAATTCATTCTGAAGCTCAAGTAGGCGACATTTTTCATCGAGAAAAATGTCTTTTCTTATTAAATGATCATACGGTTTTCCATAGGGGTGAAAACTAATACCATCGAGGTGATAATGGGATCTGAAAGGTAAACGATGCTCCGAGACAGGAGAGGTGAAAATTGCAATGTTCGCCCTCCCAACTCGGAGAAATAATTGATTTCTGGCTGTCTAGCGAAGCCCGAGCTTCGCAGGCAGGAACGGAGTGAGACGAGCAAGGTGAGGAAGAACCACTTTCACATCAAGTTGCTCTGAGGAGTTGATCAGTCCGCTTTCCTGAGCAGCCTTCCGAAAGAAACAGTGTCATTCACGGGAAAGCTTGCCTTCAACGAAAGGACCTGGGTCTGGGACATGCGAAGCTATGAGCTGGAGGTTACCACTCGCCTCCCTAAAGCGCTGATGACAACGCAAAAACCGCTTCAGGTAGGGGAGAGTAGAGCGGAGGATGCCCCCCACGGAACAGCGGTGCAGGCACCGACTGTGGTCCCAAGCTCTGGCTGTCCCGAGGCTGCCCAGGGAATAAGGGGAAGATGGGGGGAACAAGGGGTGGCGGATATCAGGGACTACGAGAAGGGGCACGATACGTACGGTTGTTGGGGTCACTGGTGTGCTGGTTCAGGGGGATGATCTCCATGCGCTGCTGGCCGTACAGGTAGTAGTCCAGCTCCTCGGCCGTGCAGCGAAAGCGGGCTGCGGGGTGCTCGCTACATTTGCCGCCGCTCGTCCCGCACAAGTCCTTGCCCTGTAGGGGAGCGGGCGCTCCCCCGGCCGGGGAATTGGAGCTCTGCAGCGGCCCGAAGACCGGGAGCTGGGTCACCGGCAGGGTGGTCAGGCCGGCCAGGGAAGCGGCCACGGCCGCCACGCAGGAGGAGGTGGAGGAGGAAGACGGAGTGGAGGAGGAGGAAGCGGAGGAGAGGGAAGCCGGGCGTTGGCGGAGACTGTCGGCCGGGGTCTCGGTTCTCTCAGGCGGCTGGATCTGTGCGAGGGCACCGCTGCCCTTCAGCTGGCCGCTCTGCGGGAAGAGCTGCTGCCAGTGCTGCAGATAAGCAGGATCCACCTTCAGGAATGCGGATCCGCCGGGGTCGCCGGGCTTCAGCATCGCGCTGCCTGTGTAGCAGAGAGGAAGGGGGAAAAGGGGACAGCGGGTGTGAGATCCCCACCCCGCCCTGACCGGGCCGTCGCGACGCCACGCTCAGACAAGCCGTCCCATGCGTCGGCTCACCGCGCTGCCTGCCCGGTGTCGGAGGGAAACCGTCTCCTCTCCTCACTACTCCCTGCCGGCCTTCTGCCCCTATCAGACTCTGCAGAAGAAAACCCTCGGTCCAAAGAGCCTCCGGGAAGACTGTCGAGAAAGAAGCTGGCCCGGGACGATAAGGCTCTGCCCCGCCGCCTCCTCTGGGGTGCGGGCAGAAGGGAAGCGGGGGCAAGCAGCCCCTCACACCCGCGGCCGGAGAGGGGAGTTCCCTTTCACTTCACTTCCCTCCCTCCGCTGGACCAAACGTCTCCCAAAGTTGACAGGGAAGAGGAAACTTCAACCTCACGCACACACGCGAGAGTTTTAGGTTTTGAGTTATTTATTTATTTTCTACAGCCGCTCCGGAGTTTGCAGGAGGAGGCGGCCTGGCGGCACTCCACCCGCGGACTGTGCCGAGCACTCCCCGGTCCGGAGCCTTACCTGAGCGGGGTGCGCCGGAGCGGCCGCGGCGTGGGGAGGTGCGGCTAGCCCCGACAGCCTCGGAGACGAAGGAGGGTAAAGAGGGCAGACTTTTCTGTTCTTTGTCCAGGGAGAAGCAAGGGCGATCCTTTACCAGGTGCCGGGGAGCGGCGGACCAGCTAGCTGCAAGCCGCCGGGCTCCCTCTGCCGTGGCTGCGCATCGCAGTCGCGCCTGTGTTCTTTGCCGGGCTCTGGCAGCCTCCGGGCTAGACACGTGGGTTTTACGACAGCGCAAAATACAAGTGTGTGTGCTTGTGTGCATGTGCGAGAGGGAGGGGGAAGGCAGTGGCAAGTTACAAGCGAGTATGAATCCAGAGAATCCCCCCCCTTTTTTTTTTTAGTTTTGTGTCAGCTTCTCCCACTTTGTTCCTTACTCAGCTTCTAAAGGTGCCCCTTTCTAGCTTTCCCCTCCTCCCTCTCCTATACGTACTTCCCTCCCCCGCTTCATCCACACCCCGCACTCTCCCTTTCCTCCTTAGTCCCGGGAAGAGCCAGGTTTCTGCCCTGCAGAAAGGGGGGCGATGTCCCGGCGCAGCCCCGAGCAGTTGCCGCAGGTCACCAGCGTCGAGCAGGGAACCGTCGCTAGCCAGCGCTTCGCACCCTGCCAGGCTGCCGGCAGCTACCCTGCTGTGTAGGTCGGATTGTAGGGACTTGACTGTAGCGTTTCTCGGTCCTGGCACTCTCCCATCTACTTCAAGTAGACCGCCTGGCATGACCTTCCTCCCGGTCCCCTGAGCTACCTGAGATCTACCCCAGGAGTTTCCAGAGAAGGTGAGGGAACTCATTCTGCCAGACCTTGTCTCCTCTCCTGCTCCCCTCGCCAGCGTGTCTCCTTCCTGCTCTCTGTATTCGGTTACAGCTAGAGCAGTAACTGAGCGGGCGGAGATGCAACCTGTAACGAGAAACTTCTAATGTTCCCGGATTATCTTCCCGCTTTTCTTAAAAACCGATGCTTTCTTTCTTGCCCTTCTTGAGCTCACTTATCAGCGAGTATTTTAACGTCTTTCTTTACAGTTTCCTTCCAACACTATATGAAAAGCTAGAACTATAATCTCTTACATATAGAGCACGTACATACTTCTAAGAATTAGATAAAGTGTTCATGCCACCAGAAGATCTCTCCAGGGTCAGAAAAACTGTCAGGTGTCACGCTACCACTAAACCCACTCTTAATGACAAACATAACGTGCCCGTGTGTGAACTGTTTTTGCCACAGCCACACACACACCGCTTCCCGCCCCGTTTCTAGTTTGTTTCTTTCCCACCCTTCTTTCTTGCAGACCCTCGGAAAGCTGCCGCTGTTTAGACTTTGTATGTGTCTCAGGCAGGACATTTTAACACGAATTTGAACAGGCCTGGGGCAAAAAAATGTTTTGACTGGCGTAATTTTGACAGGATCATCCGTCATGCTCTCTACAGATTGATAACACCTAAGTTAAAGGCAAACACGGGTAGTAGAGAAACCCCACGATTTCTATGGGTTATAAAGTTAGCTGTCTTTGATCAATCCCATTGTGCCACATACAATGAATTTTCAGCCCTTAATCCACATTGTGACGTTCCGAAAGGCTGCGGTGATGCTGAAGGACGAGGGGTGTAAGGCAGGGGAGAATCCGCTTTCACTCCCGTCACCTCTTGGGTCCCGATTCTTCGAACGGCCGAGACGTGTTTTGCCTGTTTTCCCCGCATTAACAGTCTCTCGTCCTTTACCAGCTCATGCATGCTCTCACTTTAATATCGTCCTCTGCGACTCCCCTAATTTTTTTTTAATGTCCATCTCTGTTATTGCTATTTTCCTTACTGGATATCTTCTAAAAATACCGACTCGCTTTCAGTAACAGCTGCCCCTAAAAATTCGTTTCATGCTAGAAAAAAACCCGTGATGAAGTGGGGGAAAGCTCCTTGCTAATGGACTTAAGTACATTGTCAATATCTGCACTTGCCTTGAGTTGTTAACAGAAACATTCCATGCGGGCTCGTATTAGGAGGACTTTTATCCGTTATTGTGTTAGGTTGTTTTGTTTTTCTTTCACAGAAAACTAGCGCTTCGGGCGATCGCGATGTCACAATGAAATTTATTGACACTTTGGGACCCAGTCGAAGCGAAAGAAAAGGGAAGAGGGAAGGACGAGGCTCCATCGGACTGAGTGCCGGGCGGGACGGCAGGGGGGAGCCGGCAGCACCCGCCGGCGCTCCCGGTCACTCCAGCGGTCCCAATGAGACTCGTTCTTTTACCTTTTTTTTTTTTTTTTTTTTTTTTTTTTCCTTTTTACAANTTTTTTTTTTTTCCCCTTTAACAACATGCTGCGGCACGATCAGTGCAGGGAGAGGCACAGAGAGAGCGCGGCGGCGGGGAGGCTGGGTGAGTGGTGGTGCCATGGGGCGAGCTGGGCTCCGCCCGCCGGTGAGAAGGCGGGGAAGGCAGCGAGGTGCCCGCTCACTACAGTAAACGCCTCCGCTCACAGCCTTTCTAAAATAGGCTGCTCCCGGTCCCTCCGGAAAGAGTAGGGCGAGATCTGCCAGCGGCGCTGCCAGCCCCACAGCCTGTTTCCCCTCCGTCTTCTCTCAAAATTACTGTAGTGAGCCCTGATCTCTGGTCTTCCTTCCCCAGGAAAGGAGCTGCTTGCGCCTCCCTTTTGTCTCCCCCCGTTTCCCCACTGTCTGCTTCTTACCGTTTCTTGACTGTTGGCTTGATTTAAAGAAGAAAATAATTTTTTTTTTTCCTCCAGGATGCGACTTCTGCCTATAAGGATGCGGAGAAAAAGGAAGGAGTTTTTAACTACCGCTTCCTCCTTCCCCTCAGGCGTTTTGATTATTTAGAGGACGAGCGCTGAAACAAATCACATTGATTGGTTAGAAAGCGATCAAACCTTTATAAAAGTCCGTCGCCTACCAATCGATTGGTGAATATTTGCTAGGACTTTGTTCAAAAGAAATAAATAAGGAGAGTAAGTGCAAAGGGGGAACACGATGGTGTTTTTCTTCATTGATTAATGACCTCTAAAATAAAAGAAGCGCGAAGAGGAGCCAAGATCGATAAATTAACTACCGAAATTAATCATTTTCCCCGCGATTTTTTTTCTCCTCTCCTCTCCTCTCCTCTCCTCT